>SAYR01016794.1:0-11386 GCA_004382745.1 Argopecten irradians irradians | reverse complement strand
CTGCGTAGAAATAACTACATATATTGGACTATATGGTCCTGATATGTATTTGTTGTTCTATTGTGGTCATTTTGATGCCTCATTTGTCTTCTTCGGTTGAAAAATGTCAATGTTATGACTATTTTTCAATCTTTAGTGAAATACGAGATGGCGGCCATCTTGATGACGTCATAACCGGAAGTTCATCCCAGTTTATACAATGTTACCTCTCGATTTCGTTATCAGTGGGTCATAAGCTTCATAAAAACATTGGTTCGTTAAGTTGTGGGGGGGGGTGCACGTAGACCCCCCTAGATCCCGGCCTATTAAGTATTAAGCAAACATACTGGTAACATAATATTATATTTCCATTCTACTTTCAGTTTCCCGTTTAATTTATGTTAAACCAGATGGGCAATATCTGGCTATGAACTCCAATCTGGTCAAGCGTATGAATATTTAACGTTTCCGCTGCGTCACTGAGAATGTATACACTGTATACTTACGCCTATACATAACGGTCAAATATTTTTAAAAGTGGTTTTAAAGTTGTGCGGTCTATGAAATCTAATGGTATTATCGTATTGACAAAATAACATGTATAAAAAATATTATCGCATAATTTTCATTTGTTAGCTTGTTTCAAACCGTTTTGGTTGAACCATATTCAGAATCTGATGCTATGGCTGTTCCGTTTATTGAACTTGGTGACGTCAACACTAGCGCAAGCGGGAAATTCAAAAGATATACATGTATAGTTTTGAATTTGAATGATCGTAATGGAAAATATAAGTAATAAACTGTTACCAGATTGGACATACAGTTGATATGAAGCCCATCCGTCCGAAAGATAAAATTCATGGGCGCCTCAAGGCGCCATTCTATTTATCTTCCTTCCGGATGGCTTCATATCAACTGTATGCCAATCTGGTAACAGTTTATTGCTTAAATATTCTAAATAGTTGTTCTGGTTTATAAAGATAGACGCAAAATAAAATATCGTTGGTTTAAGTACAAATCTAAATTGTTCAGTGGCAAAAAAGTATGGCCTTCACTCCATTTCCCCAAAAACGGATTACCAGACAACATTGAACCTTGGTAAATGAGGTTGCATTGTGCTCATTGTTAAAGTAATTTTCAATTATCATATGTTGAAGTGAAATATGACAATTTTTAGGTCATCTGACCCGAAGTGTTCAGAATGACCTATAGTCATCGTGTTTCGTCCGTCGTCGTCCGCCGTCTGCCGTGCGTTAACTTTTCACATTTTGAACTTCTTCTCAAGTTCTACCAGTGCGATTTAGCTGAAACTTACATGAAATTATCCTGACATGGTCCCGACAAGGTATTGTTATTTTTCGGGTTGATCTGAAATCCAGAAAAGCCGCTATCTTGAAAACACATTTTGAACTTCTTCTCAAGTTTTACCGGTGCGAATTGGCTGAAACTTGCATGAAATGATCCTGACAAAGTCCCGACAAAGTGTTCTTACATCTCTGGTTGATCCCAAATCGAAGATGGCTACAATGACACTATATCTAATTAATTTCCTATATGAATATTGCCAAGGTAGTCAGATCACCGTTAAGGCCCTTGGGCCTCTTGTTAGCTCACACGGCCCGAAGGACCAATTTGAGATTAAGCGTCCATCGTCCGTCCGTCCGCCAACAATCGATTTCTTCATAACCAATGGTCAGAATTTAACAAAGACTGGTATCAGACACTTAGAACACAATTATTTCGAAAACACAAACTGGTTTTATAAAGGGAAGATATATTGGGGAAAACACCAGATTGATTTACGATTTAATGAATTTCACACAAGAAAAAAATTACCTGGACTTCTTATTTTTATAGATTTCGAAAAAGCTTTTGATTCAGTTTCTTGGAATTTTTTAGAAAAAAGTAATAGATTTTTTTTTAAATTTTGGGATAGGTTCAAAAAAATGGATACAAGTATTTAAGGTTCATGTAAAGGCTTTAAACAGTGATATTTTGCAAGCCTAGAAACTCATTACTGTGCTGCAGTTGAACATAACTAATTTCATTAATTGTTGGTATATAACCTGGCTAACTGTCGGTCTTACTGTTGATATGTAATTTGTGAAGCTGCTTGTAAAATTCAGTAAAAATCAAGCCATCATGTTCAGTTGTGAATATGCCAGGCACTCCAACAGTTTGTTTGGCAAAATCGGACCAGCAAATAGCGCATGAGCCTATTGTAGTAAAATTCAAATGGCTGCTATAAATGGCGGATCACAAATATCGCATATAAGAAGCCATCTCAATTGATACAAATGTTCTTATAGACACCATAAGGTACTCTCAACATGACAAGAAGACTCTTCACGAAAAAATAGTTCAACCGATCTGTTTGGGGCGAAAAATGCAGATTTCCGGAAAGAGCCTCAAAGTCCGCATTTTAACTATTTTTTCGTTAATAGTCTTCTTGTCAAGTTCAGAGTACCTTATAGTGTATAAAAGAGTACTTGTATCAATTAAAATGTCTTCTTATATGCTATATTTGTAATCCGCCATTTAAAGCAGCCATTTGCATTTACAACAATAGGCTCCTGCGCTATTCGCTGGTCCGATTTTGCCAAACAAACTGTTGGAGTACCTGGCATAGTCACTACTGAACACAATAGCATGCCTATTTGGTGCCATCAATGCAATTCACACGAGTTCTATGTCTTCTCCAGAAATATACATTTTCTCTTATTATACTGAAATTTACAAGCAGCTTCACAAATTACATATCTATAGTAAGACTGACAGTACAGGGTACATACCAACAATTACTGAAGTTAGTTTTGTTCAATTGCAGCACAGTAATGAGTTATAGGCTTGCAAAATATCACTGGTTAAAGCCTTTACATGAACCTTAACAAAAAATATCTTTTCTACCATAACCCAAAACTGCTGCTTATCCGACTCTTTTCCTATTTGTCGTGGATGTCGCCAAGGTGACCCTATATCGCCCTATCTGTTTCTACTTGTCGCAGAAATCCTAGCTATTATGGTAACAATATAACAGAAATATTAGTGGTATAGTGATAAGGGGGACCATAAACTCTCGCAGTTCGCAGACGATACATCATTCATTTTAGATGGATCTCAGATATCATTTGATGAAGCTCTGTGTACACTAGACCGTTTTGAACAGATATCAGGCTTAAGGATAAACCAGGAAAAACAAATGTTATTTGGATTGAAAGTAAAAAGTTCAGTAGAGACGTCTATCATCACAGATGGAAGCTAACATGGGGAAAGACAAAATTTACTCTTTTGGGGCTTGAATTCTCAATAAATCTGGATGAAACGGTTGATATAAATTACAATAAAGCAATAAATACAATAAATAAAAATATGGCGCAGTGGTCTATATGGAATATTTGGAATGTCCATCTGGATCATATCAAGTGCAATTCACCTCCAACTGTACCTCCGTATGGCCATCTCATGCGCCATTTAATGCTATATTAACCCTACCCTAACCCATCTGCGCATCATGGGTGGTATGTAGACGGACTACAAGACAACTTTGATTGGTTGAAGATTGGTTAATAAAGTTGCATTGTGCTCTCTGACAGACGTATTTTTAATTATCATATGGTGAAGTAAAATGTATTTTTTCTTTTGTTTCAGATGTTTATTGTTATGAATTTATCATATGTGGCGACTCAAGTGCATTTCAATGGAAGCGTATATTTGGAATGTCCGTCTGGATCATATCAAGTGCAATTCACCTCCAACTGTACCTCCGTATGTCCATCTCATACGCCATTTAATGTATTATATTGGTGTTTGGACTTCTGTCCCATTGGTAATGGGTATCCAGAATGCACTCATGACATTCCTCGTGTGACGTCAGAGCGGCTAATAAGGAAGCCAATCTTTCGATGTCGGAAAGGCTTTTGCCCCAATGAAAGACCGTTTTGTTTTGACTATCAGTGTTTATTAGAATGTCCAACTGGAACTATTAATGATGACACGTTGTGTGTCTCGCATTGTTCAAATTCAAAAGCACTTGTTTTCAATAATTCGTGTGTCACCGATTGTCCCTCGAATAAGCCGTTCAACGAAAGTGGTGTCTGTGTTTCGGAATGTTCAAATATTAATGTTCGTAACAATAAAACATGTGTCCGCGTCTGCCCGACTGATATGTTCCGATATAATAAAACATGTCGAGCAGTCTGCCCAAAAGAAGCCTCTTTCATCGTTGAGGCTTTTGATACCAAATTCTGCTTAAACTCGTGTCCAGATATCACTTTCCTCGACGGATATATTTGCAAGGCTGCATGTCCTAAAGGATTGGAGTTCCTTTGGAACAGAACATGTATGGAATCATGCCCAGACGTTGCGCCGCTTGTATATGTCATGAAACGAAGATTCCCATTCGGTATTCTAATATGCATTGCTAGTTGCCCTGGCGACATGTTTTCCGATGGTATTACGTGTGTGCATACCTGCGACAAGCGTATGTATGTGTTTAATGCATCCTGTGTTTACAACTGCCCTTCTGATCACAAGCTGTTAGAAGGCAGTGCACCACCCTACACGTGCATGGAACAATGTCGTCCACACCAAAAGTTGTACCACAACCACTGCGTGGAGAAATGTCCTGACGGCATGCTATTGTCAAACAGTTCCTGTTTGTCTAAGTGTCCTAAAGAAAATTCAACTATATACAACGGTACATGTGTCTCTAAATGTCCAATAAATCTTGTTGATGACTCTGGAGTATGCATGGAACATTGTGTTGATAGTGAATATGTGTTGAATCAAGTGTGTGTTGCGTCATGTCCGCTAAAATATGTAGTTAAGTTTAGATCTTGGCAACCATATACTAAGTTCTGTGTAACATCATGTGATACTAATATTGGGCCTGACTGGTATAGATACGAATGCAGATGTGCGGGGAGCCTGTTACTCTTTAATAATACATGCGTGACAAAATGTCCATCGCTTTATCCGATTGTTTATAATGGTAAGTGCCTAGTCGAATGTCCGGATGGTTTTGTTGCTTACAATGGTAAATGTCAGAGTTCGTGTCCGAAAAATTCTTCATACGTCATCAACAATAACGTATGTGCGGAAATGTGTCCGTCATCGCATCAGTACTTTGCGACATTACAGATGTGGGATACCTACAAAATGACATTTGTGTCTAGTTCCTGTCTAGATAAATGTGCTGAACAAAACTTCGCGGAAATTTCATATAACATGGATTGTATCGACACCTGTCCGGACAAAACTGTTATATTTGGAGTGCCAAGGTGTATCCATAATTGTTCATCAGATGAATCGATATATCGAAGGACTTTTTATTCTCATTATCATATTTACATATGTGTTAAAGAGTGTCCAGATACAAGTTTCAAATGGAAAAATCATTGCTACGATCAATGTCCATCCTATTTACCAAGCTACCAACCGAACCGCACATGTGTAGAGGAATGTCCAAAAGATACTTTTCACGTCCGAAATACATGCAATAAAACTTGTAATGGATATATATTCAATCGTACCGAATGTGTTTATTTCTGTCCAAGGAATGCACCGTTCGTATTAGGTCAAAACTGTGTTTCAAAATGTCCAGTATCACACGTATTGAATCAACAGGATGGACGCTGTGTGGAAACATGCCTTCCTAACGTTAAATTAAACCGCACCTGTTACAGAACGTGTCCAGATAGTAGTCCGTTTGTGCTGAACAATACGTGTGTGAAGGAATGTCCAAAAACTTTCAATTTGACAGCACCCTCTCCACAAGGTTTCATTTGTGTGAATGAATGTAAACCTCCATTGGTCCGGGATGGTAACAGATGTACTGTGACATGTGGACAGAAGCTAGTTGTGAACAATGTATGTGAGAATACAACAGAATGTTCCAATAGTTTTAGATTTGTAGAGAATTCTACACGTGGACAGATGTGCAGAAAAAATTGTACGGAAAAAGAGTTTATTTTTGAAGAAGTGTGGTGCGTAAACAAGTGTCCAAATTTTGCTCTGGGGCAACGATGTCTAGACCACTGTCCATCATCTCATCCATACACATTTCATGAGAAATATGCTAAAGAAAAAGACTCCACGCGATGCTATTCAAACTGTCCCACTATTACATTCGGGGCATTTTGTGTTGATAGCTGTCCAGAATCGCACCGTGCCGTAGAGTCGACGAGAACCTGCGAGAAGACATGTCCAGCGTCCGATCCCATTAAAACTGACTCCATGTGCCTACAACCTTGTTCAATCACCGAAAGCTTCTCTAGATTAGAACAGAAGTGTATCCCGATGTCCCCTGGCCTTGTTGCTGCCATTGTGGTGACATGTGTGATTGCTGTACTCAGTGTAATTGGAGTCTTCTTCATGTGTAAAACACCAACTATACCCCGTAATAAAGTAAGTACCACAACTATGTATATATGCTACATTTTATGTAATCAAAATGTTCAAGAGGCATTTATCTATCAGTACTCAACCTCAGCATTTTAGCAATTTGAATTTCGCTTTCATAAAGATACACTTTATGTATTGGATGATAATTACCTAATTTTTGTTAAGTATATTTAGTCAGTCTTTATGAATTGTGATACTTTTTGCTGTCAGATAAATTTAAGTAACTATGCACTGTGTCTTATTGTCAGGATATCATCACTGTGATGTTTCTATTTGTGTTGCAATGTTATCCGGTGCATTGTTTTAGAGTAACAGCCCAGACGCTGCGGCTATGGCAGATGAATCTGCAAAACCACAGAGAAGAGAAAATACTAACAACTCCGTAAAGTATGAATGTGCAACCTCAACAATACATTTTGGGGGAGATTTATCACAACACGGGCGAGGATGTGATACGGAAAAAGATCTTACTGGTGCAACAATGGACACAACGAAGACTGAAACAGGTCTAGATAACAGTGGCTTTTCAGACCCAGAGACAAGTAACATTTAGGTTCGTCATACAGGAAGAAATTAACTATTACATGGAAATGTATTTGACGGTGAAATGAATATCAATGAAGAAACAAACTTGAAGGAAAAGGTTAAATGATTACAGACGACAATGGCTCTAACAGTAACACACAATGAGCCATCATAGTGTTAACATTCCCCACGAGTGCTAATGAGGAGCGTGCATCAGTGATGTAACACTATAAAAAGGACAAGAGATCCACTATCATCGCAGTCTCTCTTTGTATTTTTTTAATTTGACTGCATTGTTACTTTGAGTTCGTTAGACTTGCTGCCTGATCTATCATATCGTGCAGTGGCAAAGGACACATAAATTTATCAAGGTCCAAATCATTTCGGTTAGATATTAAATCATGTGTTTGTTTTATCAATTAAAGTGAATAGTCGGGCAAAGAAATCCAGTCTTAATGCGTTCATTGGCCTTCCTTCCAAAAGTTCTCACATATTAATACGACGGTCAAGTTCTGCTTGGTTTCCCAGTTCTGACCATTAAAGTAAAGAAAAGTTGAAAGCATCGAAAGCGAGGCTGTGTGGAAATGTAACCACGGACATAGTGAGCCGGGAGGACGTTTTAGAATTCCCATACTTTAAATAGAAGTTACACAACGAGTAAGTTGACGTCTAAAGCTCGTGTCTTTTGTAACTTTTAAAAAATAACTCACTCGTGTTGAATAAATTCCATATCCAACAACCACAAGTCGTGTGACCTGTTTCTACCACAATAATATCCGATTTTAGCCGATAGAAATACGACGAGGATAAGTACTCAATCCAACAGCAGTTTTGGTGTCAAGCGGCGATCACAGCATAACATGACGTCACTCGATTATTGATGATGTTGACAAAAGATGATACGACACTGAGAAAGACGTCAAAGTGCATCGTGTCAGCCAATCAGAATGCGTACATAGTTTATACCACGTGTGGTATAAACAAATTGTTAATCAACAGCTGCATCGTTTATTTGATACCCTGAGAGTTGAATAACAGCACCAATTGTGGTAGAAATTAATTTCTTCGTACGCAGATAGATTTTGACGAGAGATTTTATTTTTCCATTTCATAAGAAATTATACTGGATACATTCACACTATTTTTACCGACTTTAGCCATCCTTGCCCGACTGTTCACTTTAACGTCCTATTAACAGTCAGGGTTAAGTAAGGACGGCCTCTCATATATTTTGTGCACAGCGTGTATGTAATGTAAGGTGCGTGTTTTGGGAGACTGCGGTATATTGGTGTTGTGTCTTCTTGTATAGTGGAACTGTTGCCCTTTTATAGTGCTACACCACTGAAGCATGCCAACTAAGACAGGGTCATGTAATGACTGCCCCCATGTGTGCGATGTGTAGTTTCCTAGGAAACTGTATTATATATATTACGTTTGTGTCGTTAGTCAATGTGCAATCTATATATAGAAAATACATTGGATGGGGAAGTCACAGAGCCAGAAACATAGCTTAGGCTTTAAGGCACTGACCTTGTTAACTATTTATCCTGCAACTTATTAAAAGATACTCCACCGCTGACAAACGGTTGGAGCAGACACAAATAAGTAGTTTTCTTCAGTTACAGAAGTTATTTTTTAACGCCATAACCACCATTGAAAAAGTTTGAGCTTGTAATTTTAAATTTTAGTAAAAATAATTGCGTCCGGAAAAAAATCCATGGCACTATGACCTATATGGAATGAAGTACTGATTGCGCATAGTAAGACAAAACAAAAAATACCATTCGTCGGCGGTAAAGCATCTTTAAGCTTAAATATCTACGATAAACCGCATTTTCAGTTAGTACCGAATATGTTACAAGTAAGTATATATGACAATGCCAGTGTAGGCTGCAGAATGAAATTATATCTTTATTACCACTCAGTTCAATAAACCGTAGTGATACTAAGGATTTGTATTTAAATCAGATTGTAGGATAAATATTTGTATATTCTTAATGAATTACATGTAAAACCATGCTTTATACTCTAAGTATGTGATATTTACTCGTCATTGTTACTTTATCTCTCTCACGTGACTGCCATGTATGACGGTTAAAGACAGTTTAAGGGAGAGTCAGCACATGTTTGTCTGGTATGCTTCCTAAGATCTTTTACGTTTTCACAAAACTAACAACAAATTGAAAATGGTAAAGATCCAACAGAATGTAACTAAAAATATTTTTTCATTATTCTTAACTAACATCCAATTTCTAAGTACATGTCTGTTCGAGGGTTTTGCCTCTTTACAGAACTAATAACAAAGACAAATTTCGTAGTAAAATTCTAACTTCATTAACGAAATCATAATTATAAGTGAATTCATCCATGCATCACCTTTTATAATTCTGAAATACAGTACGTGTATAGAATCGAAAATACTGACAAAATTGTCATAGGAATTGTCTCTCATCAATAAGTACAATGTACATCAAAAGTTCCATTACCGTTTAAAGTGCTGGCTGAAAGAGACAACTTTATTAAATATAAACTGACAGTCATAATTGTTAACTGGTAAACGACCTACAGAAATTAGAATCACAATGTATTTCCTTTGTATAAACATGCTTTAATAATAAAAACACCAGTCAGCACCTTCGATCATATTGAAGTGAAACTGTATTTTTTTCTAATTATCATTAATTTAAACAAACAAGACATGTTGAAAACAAAATATAAAAATAAAAATAAATTGGTCCCACAACCGTAATATCCAATATAGGAACAGCCTGCAAGGCACATTGAAGTTCAGCAACACCAGGCATTGTATCGGTGGCCTACAAAACTCTATTACATGAACCGGCTATAAAGCCAAAAAAGACAAATGAAGAAAAAGCAAATGCCTACTCTAGTACGAATTCTCTATAGAAAATCATGCATGTTGGACAAAAAGATGTGAGCATCACTAAGCGTGGGATTTACATAGATTATATAATAGTAGGCCAAAGTCTGACTCATGATACAGAACATCTTCACATGATCATATTAACAGTATTAATTTATCAAATACATCCATGTCATCCTACTTTAGTTTGTGTGTATAGGTGTGTATAATTATACACAAACAATACCCCTCAAACTCTAATCAGAACAAATACAGCTATTTCATCCTACTTTAATCCAGTTTGTGTGTATAATTATACACAAACAATACCCCTTAAACTCTAATCAGAACTAATACAGCTATATCATCCTACTTTAATCCAGTTTGTGTGTATAGGTGTGTATAATTACACAAACAATACCCCTCAAACTCTAATCAAAACAAATACAGCTATATCATCCTACTTTAATCCAGTTTGTGTGTATAGGTGTGTATAATTATACACAAACATTACCCCTCAAACTCTAATCAAAACAAATACAGCTATTTCATCCTACTTTATGTAGCGTCATTTATGATGTTTGTGATCGACATAAACCCAACACACTTATCAGCTTGACTGTATTCATTCTCCATCATAACAAGCACATGGTATACACAAAAACTGATGACATCATAAACCGGAAGTACCATTTTCAAGGGAGTGTCTATTATGGGGAGAAACCATTATTGTAGTTTCTATATTATCGTTACATCCCCTTTCTTTAGCACTGTTCATAACTCACTATATTCATCAAGATCAGAGTCTCTTTCGCGATGGTGCCACTTTTACTTAATTCACAGTCTTCGCTGAAATTATTAACATTAACAAATGAACTATTAAAACAAGAACAAAATAACAAAAAGTCTTTGGTAAATTGTCCCTTCAATCGAATGACTAGACAGACTAAGTTACTGAACTGTTTATCACTTGCGCATAAAGTAAACATATTATTCAAGGATAGTGGCACGTTTCACGAGACACACAAAGTCCTTCAAGTAACTTGGTCGATGTACTTCTCGAGTCGATCTCCTCAGTGGAACCTCTACGACTGTCTGTTCATGCGTCCTTTGTGGCGGCCTCTCGTCTCCTTCATTGACGTTCGTCATCGCTGGTTCAGACACCTCCGACTCCAAAATGGGTTGATTGTCATCCTCAGTGAAGACCTCTGGGGTCTTCTTGAGATGATGCCGATTTCTACGATATACTGACCCGTCCTCTGTTTTGACTGTGTATGATCTAATGTTCACCTTATCTTGCACGCTTGCTTTTGTCCATTCCTTTCCGAACTCAGTTGGTTTAATTCTGACTGTCTCACCAGGCATTAGTTCAGCCAATGCCTTGGTACCTTTATCATAATATTGTTGTTGTTTGTCTTTCCTTCGCTCAATTTCCTTCCGAGTTTGTGAGTTTGGAACCACATTAGGCTCCAACAGCTTTGTTGTTAGCGGTAACAGCGTACGGGTGCGTCTTCCATATAGCCGTTGGACAGGGGACGACTTGACAATTTCCCCTGGTGTGTTCCTCCAATCCAACATGGCCATGTAGGGATCTGTCTTGTCCTTCTTGGATTTTTC
>SAYR01016708.1:0-10184 GCA_004382745.1 Argopecten irradians irradians | reverse complement strand
CAAACGGAAGGAAAAAATTTTAGTACGAAACCAGTGGTCGCCCCCCCTCAGAGAAAAGTGAGCCGTTTTCAAGTTCCCCTGTAGTTAGAACCAGGCGTCTCGGAGAGTGAGCGTTCGTCCCTGAAAATAGTAGAACGAGGCGTCCCTCGAGAAAGTGAAACGTTTCAAGCCTTGTATAGTAAGAACCAGGCGCTCTCGATAGTGGGAAAGCGTTTTAGCCTGATTAGTAAAGAACCAGGCCCCGTCCCCCTCGGAGAGGTGAGCGTTTCAGGTCCTGATGTAGTAGAACCGAGGCGTTCCCTGCGGAGAGTGACGTTCAGCTGAATAGTAAGAATCGCTGGCGTCTCGAGAGTGAGCGTTCAGTCCTGATAGTAGAACCAGGCGTTCTCGAGAGAGTGAGCGTTCAAGCTGATTAGTAGAACCATGGCGTCTCGGAGAGTGGAGCGGTTCAGCTGATAGTAAGAATCGCAGGCGTTCGGAGAGTGAGCGTTCAGCTCCTATAGATTAGAACGCAGCCTGTTCTCCGTAGAGTGAGCCTTCAGTCCTGATAGTCAGATAACAGGCGTCTCGTGAGAGTGAACGTTCAGCCTGATAGTAGAACCAAGGCGTCTCGGAGAGTGAGCGTTCAGCCTGATAGTAGAACTAGGGCGTCTTCGGAGAGTATAGCGTTCAGCCTGATTATAGTAGAACCAGGCGCTCTGTGAGTGTGAGCGTCATTAGACGATAGATTAGAACCAGCTTCTTCGGAGATGAACGTTCAGACCTCAGATAGTAGAACAATGGCGTCTCGGAGATGGAAGCGTTCAGTCCTGATACGTAGAACCATGCGTCTCGGAGGAGTGAGCTGTTAGCCGATAGTAGAACCAGGCGTGTCTCGGTGAGCTGAATCGTTTCAGCCTGATAGTAGAACCAGGTGTCTCGGAGAGTGAGCATTCAGCCTGATAGTGTAGAACAGGCGTCTCCGGAAGTGACTGCTTTCACTCGATAGTAGAACCAGGTGTCTCGGGGAGTGATCGTTCAGCCTGATGTCAGAACAGCGTCGCGTGAGCGTCAGTTGAGATGCCACCTTGACGCCTCCCGCTTCACGATCGCTGTAGGTGAGAGTGAGCGCCCAACCTCGATAATCGCGTCTCCAGAGTGGGCAGTTCGTCGTCGGTAGTAGAACCAGGTGTCTCAGAGAGTTGACGTTCACGTCTGGTAGATAGAAACAGGCGTCTCGGAAACGTAGCGTTATCAGTCCTGATAGTAGAACCAGGTCGTCTCGGAGTGACGTGAACGTCAGCCTAAGATAGTAGAACCAGGCGTCTCGGATAGTGAGCGTTTAGACTGATAGTAGAACCAGGCGTCTCGGAGAGTGAGCGTTCAGCTATAGTAGAACCAGGCGTCTCGGAGTAGTGAACGTTCAGCCTGATAGTAGAAGAACCTGGCGTCTCGGAGAGTACACCGTTCAGCCTGATAGTAGAACCAGGCGTCTCGGAGAGTGAGCGTTCAGCCTGATAGTAAGAACAGCGTCTCGGAGAGTGAGCGTTCAGCCTGATAGTAGAACCAGGCGTCTCGAGAGTGAGCGTTCAGCTGATAGTAGAACCAGCGTCTCTCGGAGAGTGAGCCTTCAGCCTGATAGTAGAACAGGCGTCTCGGATAGGTGTAACGTTCAGCTGATGAGTAGAACAGGCGTCTCGGAAGGTGAGCGTTCAGCCTATAGTAGAGACCAGGCTCTCGGAGAGTGAGCGTTCAGCCTGATAGTATGAACCAGGCGTCTCGGAGAGTGAGCGTTCAGCCTGATTAGTAGAACCTAGCGTCCCTAGCGAGAGTGAGCGTCAGTCTGGTAGTAGAACCAGGTGTCTCAGAGAGTGAGCGGTTCAGTCTGGTAGTAGAAAACCAGGCGTCTCGAGGATGTGAGCGTTCAGCCTGGTAGAGGACAGCGTCTCGGAGAGTGAGCTTCAGCTATAGTGAAACCAGCGTCTCACAGAGTGGCGATTTCAGTCTGGTAGTTGTAGAACCAGGCGTCTCGGAGAGTGATATCGTTAATGCCTGATAGTTAGAACCAGGTGGTCATCAGGAGAAGTGAGCGTTCCAGCCTGAGATAGCTAGCCCAGTTGGGTTCAGAGAGTGAGCGTTCAGATCTAATGAGTAGAACCAGGTGTTCGAAGTGCATTCGCCTGAAGAGAGGTGAGCGTTCAGTCTGGAATAGTGAACCAGTGTCTCGGAGAGTGAGCGTTTCAGTCTGATAGAGAGACCAGGTGTCTCGGAGAGTGAGCGTTTCTGATAGTAGAGTACAGTGTTGGAGAGTGAGCGTTCAGTCTGATAGTAGAGACCGGTCGTGCGGAGAGTGAGCGTTCAGCTCCTGATAGTAGAAACAGGCGTCTCGGAGAGTGAGCGTTCAGACCTGAAATAGTAGAAACAGGTCGTCTCGGAGAGTGAAGCGTTCAGACCGATAGTAGATACAGGCGTCTCGGAGAGTGAGCGTTCAGTCTGGTAGTAGAACCAGGCTCTCGGAGAGTGAGCGTTCAGTCTGGTAAGTAGAACCAGGTGTTCTCAGAGAGTAAGCGTTCAGTCTGGTAGTAGAACCAGGCGTCCTCGGAGAGTGAGCGTTCAGCCTGGTAGTAGAACCAGGCGTCTCGGGAGAGTGAGCGTTCAGCCTCTAGTAAACCAGGCGTCTCAGAGAGTGCGATTTCAGTCTTGGTATTAGAACCCAGGCGTCTTCGGAGAGTGAACGTTCAGCCTGATAGTAGAACCAGGGTGTCTCAGAGAGTGAGCGTTCAGTCTGTATTAGAACCAGGTGTCCTCGGAGAGTGAGCGTTCAGCCTGATAGTAGAACCAGGCTGTTCTCAGAGAGTGAGCGTTCAGCCTGATAGTAGAACCAGCGTCTCGGAGAGTGAGCGTTCAGCCTGATAGTAGAACCAGGTGTCTCAAGAGAAGTGAGCGTTCAGTCTGATAGTAGAACCAGGCGTCTCGGAGAGTAACGTTCAGGCCTGATAGTAGAACCAGGTGTCTCTCAGAGAGAGCCGTTCAGCTAATAGTAAGAGCAGGCGTCTCTGGAGAGTGAGACGTTCAGCCTGAATGTAGAACCAGTGGGTCTCGGAGAGTGAGCGTTCAGCTCTGATAGTAGAAACCAAGGTGTCTCGGAGAGTGAGCGTTCAGTCTGGTAGTATGACCAGGTGTCTCGGATTAGAGCAGATGTGGCCGGTCTCGGAGGTTCGTCGATAGTAGAACCAGGTGTGTCCTCGGAGAGTGAGCGATTCAGCTGATAGGTAGAAACCAAGGCTGTCTCGGAGAGTGAGCTTCAGCCTGATAGTAGAACCAGGCGTCTCGGAGAGTGGGACGTTCAGTCTGATAGAGAAACCAGGTCTCGGGAGTGAGCGTTCCAGCCTGATAGTAGAAACCAGGCGTCTCGGAGAGTGAGTGCGTTCAGCCTGATATGTAGAACCAGGCGTCTCGAGAGTGGAGCGTTCAGTCTGATAGTAAGAACCAGGTGTCTCGGAGAGTGAGCGTTCAGTCTGATAGTAGAACAAGGTGTCTCGAGAAGTGAGCGTTTCAGCCTGATAGTAGAACAGGTTCTGCGGAGAGTGAGTCGTTCAAGTCTGATAGTAGAACCCAGTGTTCTCGGAGAGTGAGCGTTCAGCCTGTAATGTAGAACCAGGCGTCTCAGAGAGAGAGCGTTCAGTCCTGGTAGTAGAACCAGGTGTCGCGGGAGAGTGAGCGTTCAGCCTGGTAAGTAGAACCAGGCGTCTTGGAGAGTGAGCGTTCAGTCTGATAGTTAGAGAACCAGGTGTCTTCGAGAGTGAGCGTTCAGCCTGATAGTAGAACAGGCGTCTCGGAGAAGTGAGCGTTCAGGCCGATCAGTAGAAACCAGGTGTCTCAGAGAGTGAGCGTTCAGTCCGATAGTAGAACACAGGCGTCTCGGAGAGTGGCGTTCAGCCTGATAGTAGAACCAGGTCGTTCTCAGAGAGTGAGCGTTCAGTCTATATAGTAGAACCAGGCGTCTCGAAGAGTGAGCGTTAGCCTGATAGTAGAACCAGGTGTCTCGGAGAGTGAGCGTTCAAGTCTGAATAGTAGAACCAGGTGTCTTCGGAGAGTGAGCGTTCAGCCTGAATGGTAGAACCAGTGTCTCGGAGAGTGAGCGTTGCAGCCTGAATAGTAAAATCGGAGGTGTCTCGGAGAGCGAGCGTTTCAGTCCTGGATAGTAGAACAGGTGTCTCGGAGAGTGAGCGTTCAGCCTGATAGTTAGAAACAAGTGTCTCAGAGAGTGAGCGTTCAGCCTGATAGTAGAACCAGGTGTCTCGGAGAGTGAGCGTTCAGTCTGATAGTGAGAACTCTAGGCGTCTCGGAGAGTGATGACGTTCAGCCTGATAGTAAACAGGCGTCTCGGGAGTGAGGGCGTTCAGTCTCTGATAGAGAACCAGTGCGTCCGAGAGTGAGCGTTCAGCCTGATAGTAGAACCAGCGTTCTCGGAGAGTGAGCGTTCAGTCTGATAGTAGAAACCAGGTGTCATCGAGAGTGAGCGTTCAGCCTGATAGTAGGAAACAGGCGTCTCGGAGAGTGAGCGTTCCAGCCTGATAGTAGAACCAGGCGTCTTCGTGAGAGGTCGAGCGTTCAGTCTGATATAGAGACCAGGCGTCTCGAGAGTGAGCGTTCAGCCTGATAGTGAGAACCAGGCGTCTCAGAGAGTGAGCCGTTCAGCCTGGTAAGTAGAACCAGGTTCTCGAAGTGAGCGTGCAGCCTGTAGTTAGAAACAGGCGTCTCGGAGAGTGAGCGTTCAGCTGATAAGTAGAACGCAGCGTCTCAGAGTGATGGCGTTCAGCTGATAGTAGAACGAGGCGTTCGGAGAGTGAGCGTTAGCTGATAGTAGAACCAGGTGTCTCAAGAGAATGAGCGTTTCGCTGAATAGTAGAACCAGCGTCTCGGAGAGTGAGCGTTCACCTGATAGTAAGATACCAGTGTCTCAGAGAGTGAGCGTTCAGCCTAATAGTAGAACCAGGCGTCTCGGAGAGTGAGCGTTCAGCTGATAAGTAGAACCAGGTGTCTCGGAGAGTGAGCGTTCAGTCTGATAGTAGAACCGAGGTTTCTCGAGAGTGAGCGTTCAGTCTGATAGTAGAACCAGGTGTCTCCGGAGAGTGAGCGTTCAGTCTGATAGTAGAACCAGGTGTCTCGGAGAGCGAGCGTTCAGTCTGATAGTAGACCAGGTGTCTCGGAGAGTGAGCGTTCAGTGTAGTAGACAGTGTCTCGATAGTGAGCGTTCAGCTATAGTAGAAAAACCAGGCGTCTCTGGAGTGAACGTTTCAGCTGATAGTAGAACCAGCTCTCGGAGAGTGATGCGTTGCAGCCTGATAGTAGAACCAGCGTCTCGGAGAGTGAGCGTTCAGCCTGATAGGTAAAGAACCAGGTCGTCTCGGAGAGTGAACGTTCGCCTGATAGTTAGAACACAGGCGTCTCGGAGAGTGAGCTTCAGCCTGATAGTAGATACAGGCGTCTCGGAGAGTGAGCGTAGTAGTACCAGCGCTCGGAGAGTGACGTTACCTGAGAGACAGGCGCGGTGGCTCAGACCGATAAAGGCGTTGAGTGCGTTCAGCCTCTGAGTATAACTAGAGCGTCCTCGGAAGAGTGAGCGTTCAAGTCTGTGTAGTAGATACCAGGCGTCATCAGAGAGGTAGCTTCAGTACCTGGTAGTAGAACCACGCGCGTTCCGGAGAGTGAACGTTCGATCTGGTAGTAAGATACCAGGCGCCCGGAGAGTGGAGCCGTGTTCAGGCCTGATAGTAGAACCATGCGTCTCGGAGAGGTGCAAGTTCTAGCTCTGGTAAGTATGTAAACCAGGGCGTCTCGGAGTAAGTAGACATAGTACAGCGCTCGGATGGATTTAGTCAAGTTAGACCAGGCGTGAATAGGGCTTCAGCTGTAGAGAAAGGTGCAGAGATGGACGTCAGTCTGGTAGTAGAACCAGTGCGTCTCGGAGAGTGAGGTCTTCAGTCCCTGATAGTAGAGACCAGGTGTCTCCGGAGAGTGAATCGTTGTCAGTCCTGATAGGATAGGACCAGTGTTGGTCTCGGATAGTGAGCGTTTAGACTGATAGTAGAGTACCTAGGTCTCTCGAAGAGGGTGCGTTCTCAGTCTTGAATGTTAGAACCAGGCATCTCGGAGAGTGAACGTTCAGCTTGATAGTTGAAATGGTGTCTCGACAAGAGTGATGGTTTCCAGTGCCCCCCTGAATAGTAGAACCAAGGCGTTGTATCGGTAAGAGTGAGCGTTTCAGCCTGATAGTAAGACAGGTGTCTCTGAGAGTGAGGCGTGTTCAGTCTGATAGTAGAACCAGGTCGTCCGGAGAGTGAAAGCGTTCAGCCGTGAATAGTTAGAAACAGGCGTCTCGGAGAGTGGCCAGCCGTTTTGATAGTAGAACTAGGCGTCTCGAGAAGTGAACGTTCAGCCTGATAGTATAACCAGGCCGTCGTCGGAGAGTGAGCGTTCAGCCTGATACGTAGTAAACCTAGGCGTCTCGGGAGAGTGAGCGTCAGTCTGTTAGTAGAACCAGGGTCTGGAGAGTGAGCATGTCAGCCGATAGTAACAGGCGTCTCGGAGAAGTGAGCGTTCAGCCTGATAGTAGAACCAGGCGTCTCGGAGAGTGGAGCGTTCAGCCTGAAATAGTAGGAACCATGCGCGATGCGTCACCCCCGATAGTAGCGTCTGGAGTACGTTCAAGACCGATAATAGAACCGAGCGTACTCGAATGAGAGTGAGCGTTCAGTCTAATAGTTAGATACCAGGCGTTCGGAGAGGTGAGCGTTTAGTCTGGTAGTAGGAATCGAGGTGTCTCGGAGAGTGGAGCGTTTCAGTCTGATTAGTAGAATCAGGTCGTCTCGGAGAGCGAGCGTTCAAGTCTGATAGTAGAACGCCGGCTCGAGAGTGCTTGAGTCGAGTAGACAGCGTCGGAGGAGTGAAACGTTCAGTCTGATAGTAGAACCAGGCGTCTCGGATAGTGAGCGTTTAGCCTGATAGTAGAACCAGGCTTCTGCGGAAGTGAGCGTATACGCTGATAGTAGAACCAGGCGTCTCGGAGAGTTTGAACGTTCAGCTGATAGTAGAGACAGGCGTCTTCGGAGAGTAGTCAGTTCGCGCTATAGTAGAACCAAGGCGTCCTCGGAGAGAGTGAGCGTTCAGCTGATAGTAGAACCAGGCGTCTCGGAGAGTGAGCATTCAGACCGATAGTAAAAGCAGCGTCTCGGAAGAGTGGAACGTTCGCCTGATAGAGAACCAGGTTCTTCGGAGAGTGAGCGTTCAGCCGATAGTTAGAGTACTCATGCGTCTAGGTAAGAGTGAGCGTTCAGTCTGATATAGTAGAACCAGGCGTTCGTTCGGAGTGAGCATTATCAGACTGGATAGTAGAACCAGGCGTTCGGGAGAGTGAGCGTTCATGTCTGAATATAAGAACCAGCGTCTCTGGGAGGTGAGCCGTTGCAGCGTCTGGTAGTAGAAGCAGTGTCTTCAGAAGTGAGCGTTCATGTTCTGGTAAGTCGAACAGCGTCTCGGAAAGTGAGCGTTCAGTCTGATAGTAGAGACCAGGCGTCCCTCGGAGAGTGAAGTTCAGCCTAATAGTAGAACCAAGGCGTCTCGGATAGTGACGTTTAGACTGGGATAGTAGAAACCAGGCGTCTCGGAGAGTGCGCGTTCAGCCTGATAGTTAGAACAAGGCGTCTCGAGTAGTGAACGTTTCAGGCCTGATAGTAGAACCTGGCGTCCTCGGATGAGTGAAGTGACGTTAGGGCCTGGTAGTAGAACCAGGCGTCTCGGAGATGTGAGCGTTCAGCCTGATAGTAGATACAGGCGTTCTTCGGAGAGTGAGCAGTTTCAGCGATAGTTAGAACCGGCGTCTCGGGAGAGTGAGCGTTCAGCTGATAGTAGAACCAGGATCGTTCTCGGAGGTGAGCCTTCAGCCTGATAGTAGAACCAGGCCGTCCGGAGAGTGAACGTTCAGCCTGATAGTAAGAAACCAGGGCGTCCTCGGAAGAGTGAAGCGTCAGCCTGATAGTAGAACCAGGCGTCTCAGAGGAGTGAGCGTTCAGCTCTGATATGTAGAACTCAGTACGTCTCGGAAAGTGAGCATTCAGACCGATAGTAGAACAGGCGTCTCGGAGAGTTGAACGTTCAGCCTGATAGTAGTAAACAGGTGTCTCGGAGAGTGAGCGGTTCAGCTGATAGTAGAACCATGCGTCTGCGAGGAGTGAGCGTTCAGTTCTTGATATGTAGAACCAGGCGTCTCGGGGATGAGTCATGTCAAGTACTGATAGTAGAACAGGCCCTCGGAGAGTGAGCGTTCAGTTCTATAGTAGAACAGGCGTCTCGGAAGAGTGAGCCGTTCCAGTCTGGGTAAAGTAGAACAGGTGTCTCAGAGAGTGAGCGTTCAGGTCTGGTAGTAAGAAGCAGGCGTTCGGAGAGTGAGCGTTCAGATTCTGATAGAAGATACAGGCGTTCGGAGAGTGAACGTTCACTGATAGTAGATAGCCAGGCGTCTCGGAATAGTGAGCGTTTAAGACTGATAGTAGAACCAGGCGTCTCGGAGAGTGGAGCCGTTCAGCCTGAATAAGTAGAAACCAGGGCGTCTCGGAGAGTGAACGTTCAGCCTGATAGTATGAACTGGCGTCTCGGAGAGTACAGGCGTTCAGTCCTGAATATAAAACCAGTGCGTCCCCTCGGAGAGTGAGCGTTCAGCCTGTAGTAGAACCAGGCGTCTGCGGAGATGTGAGCGTCAGCCTGATAGTAGAACCAGGCGTCTCGGAGAGTGAGCGTGTTCTGCTGATAGTGAGAACCAGGCGTTGGAGAGTGAGCCTTCACCTGATAGTAGAATCCGAGGCGTCCTCGGAGAGTGAACGTTCAGCCTGATAGTAGAACCAGGCGTTCGGAGAGTTGAGGTTCAGCTGATTAGTAGAACAGGCGTTCTCGGGGGAGAGTGAGCGGTTCAGCCTGATAGTAGATTACCAGGCGTCTCGAGAGTGAGCGTCAGGTCCTGATAGTAGATACCAGGCGCTCTCGGAGGAGTGAGCTTTCGAGTCTGGTAGTAGAACCAGGTGTCCTCAGAGATGAGCGTTCATAGTTGGTAGTAAGAAAACAGGCGTCTCGGAGAGTGAGCGTTCAGCCTGTAGTAGAACAGTGCGTTCGGAAAGTGAGCCGTATCAAGGCCTCATAGTAAACCAGACGTCTCAGAGAGTGCGATTTCAGTCTGGGTAGTAGAGACCAGGCGTCTTCGGAGAGTGTAACGTTAAGCTGGAATAGTAGAAAAGCAGGTGTCTCAGAGAGTGAGCGTTCAGTCCTGATAGTAGAAACCAGTTTCAAGAGTGAGCGTTCATTTAATAGTAGAACCAGGTGTCCTCGGAGAGTGAGAGTTCATCTGAGTAGTAACAGAACCAGGTCTCGAGAGTGAGCGTCAGTCTAGATAGAGAACCAGGTGTCTCGAGAGTGAGCGTTCAGTCTGATAGTAGAACCAGGTGTCTCGGAGAGTGAGCGTTCAGTCTGATAGTAGAACCAGGTGGTCTCGGAGAGTGAGCGTTTTCAGCCTGATAGTAAAAGAACAGGCCTGCTCGGAAGAGTGAGCGTCAGCCTGAAAATAGTAGTAACCAGGCGTCTCGGAGAGTGAGCATTCAGACCGATAGTAAACCAGCGTCTCGGAGATGAGAGTTCATCTGGTAGTAGAACCAGGCGTCTCGGAGAGTGAGCGTTCAGTCTGGTAGTAGAACCAGGTGTCTCAGAGAGTAAGCGTTCAGTCTGGTAGTAGAACCAGGCGTCTCGGAGAGTGAGCGTTCAGCCTGGTAGTAGAACCAGGCGTCTCGGAGAGTGAGCGTTCAGCCTCATAGTAGAACCAGGCGTCTCAGAGAGTGCGAGTTCAGTCTGGTATTAGAACCAGGCGTCTCGGAGAGTGAACGTTCAGCCTGATAGTAGAACCAGGTGTCTCAGAGAGTGAGCGTTCAGTCTGGTAGTAGAACCAGGTGTCTCGGAGAGTGAGCGTTCAGCCTGATAGTAGAACCAGGTGTCTCAGAGAGTGAGCGTTCAGCCTGATAGTAGAACCAGGCGTCTCGGAGAGTGAGCGTTCAGCCTGATAGAAGAAACCAGGTGTCTCAGAGAGTGAGCGTTCAGTCTGATAGTAGAACCAGGCGTCTCGGAGAGTAAGCGTTCAGCCTGATAGTAGAACCAGGTGTCTC
>SAYR01016676.1:0-51129 GCA_004382745.1 Argopecten irradians irradians | reverse complement strand
TCTGCTTTAGGTTGAATCGTTTTAACAGTCAACTTTTATACGCCAATAATTAAAATAAAAGGCTTGACCATATCACCATATCTGAACCTTGGAAGCAACGCAATGAAGCTCTATAGAGTTTCAAAAGTGTTTTGACTACATTTTTGTTGTTGATTGTTTAACGCTGCAAATGATTATAAAAGATACAGTTATTGGTTGACAGAAGTTAATCTGTAGGTATCCGTACTGTATTCGATTCAATAAGACCCCAGAACGTTTTGAAAATTGAAACAAATAAGGATCGTTCAATAGGATCAATTATTGGCTACCCTATTGTACAAATTAAGCCATAAATTAATGTACAAAAGAAATTAAATAAGGAAAGCACTGCCGTCCATATTTCTAGACAGCATTAACTCGAAGTTAGTATAATTGAGTCTCTAAATGGGGCGATGGGTGATTACGGGGATGAAGGCTCTTATTGGGTAAAATATGGTATACGCTGTTTATGGTTACCATTTATGTCCTACAAATCCTCCTATCCACTTCTAATCAAACAGAGCACAACAAACGGCATTTTAATGCAGATTTGGAGCAGTTCGAGTTATCCCTAACGGCAAACATGCACCAATCATATTGTGAGGTTGAGATCTGTTCACGTGTCTGTCTTTGTAATAAACTACGCATATATAGTTGGCGACGCAATCGATGGTATTGCCATCCACAGACTAAATAATAGTATTCAATGTTTAGTTTGTCTTCACATACCAGTGGATGTAGTGTTCTAGTGTTGGCTTTAAAACATTGTACCTTGTATGATATCACTACTATTATGAGTATGGAATAAATCACTTATCAGATCATAACGCTAACGCCATTGAAATTTTAACACTTTGTTGTTCCCATTTGGAAACAGTGACAATTAAAACACTCAGACATTGTTATAAAAAGGTAATTTACATCAAAAAATTTACACGGATTATTACACTTGTGGAGGTATGTCAAGGCGATAACGATATTCGAATATCATTTAAATACCTTTCAGATATTGGCAAACGATTTAAAATAACGCCAAAAATATAACAGTTTCTCGGAACAGCCCTTTTCTGATAACGATTACGTTGGTTAAACCTTACATTGAGGCAACAATATTTTAATAATGATTTGGTAGTAGTGCCATAAACCAGGTTAGGAATATTCGAGGATTTCAGCATGTTACAAAGACGCTTTGTATGTTTTGCTTATTGTATTACCTAACGAAACAGTAGAAGATATACAAGATGGCATGTGAAGAGGTAACGATTTTTTTTGTATTTTGCTGTATAAAAAATATTAACATAAAATCATACGATATTCAAAAAAAGAGTTGAGTATATCTAATATCTTTTTATGAAGTGATTTTATTCAAGCATATGGTTAATTATTGAAATGGAGACTCTATTCATTTATGTGTTATGAAAATAAGAATAAATATTTCTAGAAACTACTTCTTGATAAAAGACTTTGGCGATAGACAATACAAGGCAGCTCATTGTTCGTGTAAGTCAACACTAAAAGGATCTAAACCGGCGAAATTGTCTTTATATTTTGTTTTATTCATTTTGAAATGAAGTTTCGTGACATGAATTTGTCGACCCAACCATTTCGCAGATAAAAAAGAAATCAACCTACATTTTGAATAGTTAAGTCGTTTTTTGCATGATCAAGGTTGTTCAAGCTATTAGCTCTAAAACCTGAACAATAGAAATACCATCCTGCGGTGAAACTATATTTTTTCGCAAATGTGTTGAAAGAGAAAACACTATATTGTGAACATGAAATTCATTTATGCTTCATTCTGGAGAGTAAAGGTGTAGAAAAAGACAAGAAAATTGCACAATGACTATGAAATTAGCAGTTTCTACCATAATGGGTTTTAAAAGAAACCCATCAATGAATACACACAATATTTCAGTACATGAAGTTTTCATACAGGACCGGGATCTGGGGGTACCAACCAACAAATAGGGATAATATGTCATTGCGGATGATACAAGACGATACATAGACAATAAACCCTCATGTAAAAACGTTAGTACATTAATATTTTTCCGTACAGGGAATTTCGTACACATTACTCATGTCAATTGTTGATAATTGTATATTACCTTGAATACATTCCAATAAGCAGATAAAGCAGGTCGCATAAATAGCGATTGTGTTTCTTTTGGTGTCTGTATGAATGTCCAGAACACAATATAAAACAAAGCAAAATGAGTATGTGAAATAAATGGTGGGTTGTATGGTAGCTTGCCTAGACGTACATAACAATTAATATGACGGGTTTTTTCTTCTTTTATCTTACCAGGTGAGTTTAAGCTAGAATGTAAACGTATATCTATTATTGATTATTAATTATCAAATTATTGATATCTCTAGGTTCATTGTTGAACGAAGTAAAACAATAGTGAAGTAACGTACAAAGAACTAAATAAACTAGTTGGCAGAAAAGATTATAATCCCGCCGACAAAATTGACACCGATACTCATTTTTGTCTGCCCACGTGAAGGGTGCGTGTATGATCTACTGACGGTACAATTGAATACAAAAGGTATGCAAAGTAGCAATTTGTTAGGTATGCATTGTGTGTGTTTTTACTTCCTGGTTAAGTCTGTACTGTGTAAATAAATCATTCGCAGATGTAAACGCAGAGAATGCCCGCCGTACTTACAAACCGCATTATACTAACAGTAGGTACCCTTGTTTATCAAGTCATATCGACTTTACCTCAATATAAAACACTTTAGAATGAATCGATTGACTTACGCATAAAATATTACTATACTTATGTGAAGTGATAATTTGTTCCCATGCAGGTAGGAAAAACGAATAGACTAGTTTAAACATTTTTACAATGCATTACTTAATTCAAACAATTAGCACATTTATATAATTAAAATGAACAATTCTATGTCTTGTCACGTTAAAAATGAATCTGGAATGTACTTTTCACATGTAAATTCCCCACGATCAATGGTCATGGTATATTTTATGTTAATAGTAGTATGTGGAAATCTGTATTTTTATTTCCATTATATTCGGTAAGCTAGTGTTTTATTTAATATAAACATCTTGATATGGTGTCATTGTGTGATTTAGTAAGACATACATGTATGTGTGACACATACGTGCACACGTTCATAAAGCAATGCATGTAATAAAAGGAAATAATGTTAAGCATGCTGTAGACTATAAATAGGGATTGGGTTGATCAGATGACATTTTTATCCCAATACAAAAGAGGAATGGGTGAATACGTGCATTCGTTTGTTCATGGATAATTATTAAGAACAACCATTTAAATCTAGTTGTCTGAGCGTTGTAACAGACAGGTAGATTATAGTAAAGATAAAATGGCAGTCATACTATACATCTGTACATGTTGTGACCTTGTCATCTTTTAGTTTTATTTGGACAGAAAACACAATGGTAACCCTTACAACTTTATCACACCTTTATCTTTCTTAAAACTAAAACATAAAACTTTGCCTCAAAAACTAGTTTAAACTACTGACAGAGGAACACAATATTTTAGAGTAGAGTATTGTTTGTCTCTAAGAATGTTGCCAATGTTATGTGGTCCGTGAAACTTTTGAGCATTGTTAGAAAGAAAAAATGCGACAGAATACACCAATGCCCAAAGTATATAAAAACTTAATGCAGCAAACAATGTGGAGGGTGTTTAAGTCTACTAGAATGGAGACAGGCAGACCATCTCCACATTTTGAAATAGGACTTATAAATGAATTTTCATATTTAATTACAATTAAAGTATGTAACACATGTAGATGAAAAGGGAATTTATGTCATTTTCATGAATTATTATCTGATATGAATAAATATTTACAAAATTCAATCATTTAAGGTATTCCAAGAAACAAATTTGATTTTGCAAAATTGATATAATTATTTTGCAAAATTAATGAATTATATTCATACATTGCAATAAGCATGATGAGTTTCACTTCAAACTTGTCAATTTATAAGCAGTTAATTTCATATTCCAGTAAGTGACATTAGATAGATTTAGGGACATTTTTTATAGTATTACACAAATGAAAACTATAAAAAATATATCAATATTTGAAATATGTTACAAACTTGCTATTCTTCACAGCGGTATGGAAGCGTGTCCAGTGGGTATGACGCATCTTCGCACGTTAGCCAACCAACAAACAAAGTCAGGTAGGATACATATGGTATTTAAATAAACATATTTTATCGGTGTTATCATTATTGCATTTGCCATACTCTAATTACAAGGAATAAAAAAGAAAATAAACTATTAAATTATTAATGTACTGTTTTTTTTATGATATGGCTAAGTTAAATGGTTATTTTTGAGTGCGCTGTTTGTGTTGTGCAGTATTTAGGATGTACACATCTGAGAAGACTAATTATATTAGAATCTTACATGGGTCAGTCAAGTGGAAAGGGATTTCGCAACCCGAGTGAAATATTTGGCTTGCCCGCTCTGCAAGCCTCGGGTTAACCAGCCAAAATCTTTCCAGTACAAAAAAGAAAAGTGTTCAAAGTACCATTAAATGTAAAAAGTAACAAAAGTTTATTATTTCACACATGAATTCGTATAATTTTGATTACCATGAAACTACTTTTGATTTACATCAAAGCTTAGCTCGATACAGCTAAAAATGCTGGCGCAGTGATGATTTAAGTAAAACAAATAAAAAGTGGGATAATTAAAACTTTGGCTCTACTCAAAGCGAAAATATTTTCAAAATGTCTGCCAAATTGGTAATTTATTTAAATAAATTTTGTTTGAAAACTTCTTGGATCTACGTTTATGTCGACGCGAGATTTCAAAGGACAGATGTGTGGATCCTTGACTCAATTCGATCCTTTGTGTGTATTAACTGTTATTGTTGTTGCATATGATTCATATTTTGACGGTATTATTAGTTTGGCATCTCTAACTCTTACTTAGTATAAGTGTAAATGCGAGCTATGACACTTTAATATTAACACATTCTTGTTATTCTTGCTGTTATAACTTTATAACTACATGTAGTTGCAAAGTGTAGACATGAAATCTTAGTCACATAGAGCTTACATATATTTCTCATTATCTTAAAACTTGAAGGCTTTAGAATAATATTGATCATGATTTTGGGCCATTTTACCTGTCATTGTTTGTCTTTGATCCATTTAATATGTTCCGCACTGTACCGTTAATTGGATACACGTAGACTTCTTGCTTTTAAGAAGGCATATTTCCCTCTCTTAGTTACATAATAACTCAATGACGCCTGCCGGGACCTCCAGTGTTCGATGTAAAAATTAAGTTCTCGTTTGGGTTAGATGATTTATTGGTGTCGTGAAAGAAAAGGCAATATGTTTCAATCTTACCTGTCCAACTGTATAGGTGACCTTGCTTTTTGAAATAAGGTCTATGAAAAGAAAGAAACCCACATGTGTACTACTAGGACTGCTTGGGATATAATTTAAGTTAACATGTTGCAAGATACCAATGCTCTTAAATAGTCATGAAAATGTATGCATATTACAGTACCTTACATGAACACAACATATTTAGACGTAGAGAAATATTTGATATACGAGTAAATATCCCGACATATAAACACATGCCCTCCACCTCTGGGTCATGATTTTGAATCCCATTGGAGGGGTTGCCAGTTACCTATGATCGGTGTTTTTTCTTCGGGTATTCCGTTTTTTCAACATATGAACAACGCACACCCTTGAGTTACCCTGACTGTTCACTTAACAAGTCAAATTAAACCAAGTTATTATTGCACTATCAAAATTGAATAGTTTTTGGAAACAATGACGTTAAGATATGCTACAGTAGTCAGATTGTTAGGTCCTTACATCCCAGTACAATAATCTATTTTCAGATACTGGGATACGTTTGAGATGGATGGCCCTGCAGATTTACGGAGATGAATTAGGAATTATATAGTCGTAATTCGTATCCTGAAAGGAGTGGCATTCGTGACGTTGTCTTTGTCCCTATTACTTTGTACTGTGTGCCAGAGATTGACATTGCTGTCCCTCATTCCACAGGGTAATGTAAGTCATATTATAATGGTTAGCACCTCTGCCTTTTATTAGATACCTATTGAATATTGTTACGGTGATGCAGTGGAACCTCGATAATCCAAACATATGTGTCTTCAGCCCCAATGCGACTGAATTACGAATTTCCGGACTGTGAAATTCCAATTCTTAGTCATTCAACATATTCATTCCTGATAATTAATTTCGTCCAGGTTGTGAGTTATTCGGAATACCACCGTCCGGATTATCGTGTGTCTATTGTATAACCAAATTTCAGACTGAGGAATGGAATGTTTTGCATTGCATATCGGCAATACAAAATGTTGCATTCTCCTTCTAGTGGGAACTATTTGTTATGAAAATTCTTTTGTCGTCACTTTTCCAAACATTGCTGAAGTTTATTCGTGTAAAATAAAGTTAGATTAATCATGAACTTTTGTGAACTTCATACAATATGCACTGGTAATTTCTTATTCCTTGGTATGTGGTCTTGTATATCTTTTATCTTTTCAAGTGAAAATTTATCCTTTGTAATAGTTTGGCAAAAGCCTTAAGTCGTAATGAGACAAAGCAGTAACTTCATTACATCTGCAGTGTTAACTTTGTTCAAATGAAGATTTTTGAAAATATTTGAATTTGTCATTTCTTTTACCATGGATGAAACTTCTGAATCTTCTTTCATAAAATCCATCAAATTAGTATTCAATTTATATATTACATGTATTACCCCAATTGCATGTGTTTACTATCATTGAATTCGAAATAGAAAATATTTTTTTAAGAACCATGGATGCCAAACCCCTAAAGTACTTGATGCCATTGACCGACTCAGACAAAGATTAGTACTGTGGATTGGAGTATGTTTTCCATATCTCTTCATATTTCTCACCGGACTCTGGAGATCCCTATTTGGAAAGACGGAGAGGCCTTCGCCTCTTATAATCTTAATGGTATAACAAACATATTTTAATCTGAATTTTTGATATCTGTTAATTTGATTTAACGTGTTGCGTTAATAACAACACGTCCAAGAATTGTGTTCTAGTTCTTTAACTGAATAATACGGATCACTTATTTGATTGTACAAGGCTTACTATCTTAAGGATACAAGCATTACTACGCATAATCTACGATTCTGTTTTTTGTTTTTGGATAAATATTGTCGAACAAAACTAACGCTAAAAGAGCAACAACCGCCATTTTGTATGAGGTGTTGTCACATTTTGTAAAAACGTGTGTTAAATGAAGATAACAGATTGCAGTTGTCAACAAAATGTACTTCATGGCTATATACTTTGTGACAATGATATGATTACTGAGACATATTATTATAGAAAGTCTTAACATCATATTGTGTCGTCTATCGTCTAAAAGTTATTTCTAGAACTTTATGGCTTTATGACTATTAAGCAAATATTTTATCAATACTTAGATATAACAATGCTGTGAAAGATGATTGAGCTATATAAAATATTATTGGAATATCAATTGATGCTGAAACTTCCAATTCAAATGTATAAAGAAGGTCCTACGCTGTACCTATATTTGCAATAAATGCTTTAGCCGTTTGATATTCCTTTTTTTGCATATTACGGAGTTATGAGCTGTGACGTCAATATTTTGCTACAACGAAATTCACGTCGTTTTCTCTGAAAAGAATGGATTTATGCTCGCAAACACATGTTTTTATATGACTGTACCGTTTTCCGATTGGTCTAGAGCATTCTGGCTGGTCTTGACAAAATGCAATGTCAACCTGATACCAATGAATACCTGTTCTGAGTATGACAATGCAAATCCGGTAACCTGGCTATCAATAGACACAGGGAATTTTGTAATGTGCAAATACAAAATAGGAGTTTCTATGACATTTATCGTTTTAGGTGCTGCTGTTAGAATCCATACCGACTGCCGGGATAGGGTTCCTGGTCTACCATTACTTACCACACTTTGACAATGTCACAGGAACAGCCATGATGAACGCCTGTGGTCTTCTGCCCGGTCTACGTAATGTTGTGTCATGGCTTAAATTTAGAAATACTGAAGCAGAAAAAGTAAAATTAAAAGGATGGGGATTAATGAGTCTTGACGTGGTAGCAGTGATCATTCAGTTTGGTTTGATACCGTACATCATACTTACGGACGTTTATCGAGATGATATCTTGTCGGAAACCAGTGATATGTTTATTTGCGTGTTCTTTTATGTGTTGGGAAAACTTTTTCGAAGATTGTGAATTTATGAAGCAGCGGGTAAAAATCACCGACAAACAGCGACCAATTCTTATGATCATAGTATCATTTGTGGAAATAGGTGTTGTATTTGTCATAGGAGTTATTGAAACATCTAAAGACATCGATACTTATTTCAATATGCTTCCAATCGCATTTAGAAATATATGTCCCAAATGGATATTCGATACAAATGTATTTGTATTTATTCTCTCATCATTCATAGGATACCATGTGGCTTATACAGCATGCAAATTGAACATGCAGAAGTTTTCGTTTTCTTTACCATTATTATTAACCACCCCCATTACGTTTCTTGTCATCTATCTCAATTCCGAAAACCTCCTTCCAATAGTTCAACTGAATAGACTTAAAACCAAATGTGATTTTCCAATGGACCTGCAAACCTGCATAGCATATGTGTTTGCTCCATCCCTCTATTGGATCGGCAGGCATATATGGACTCCACAGCAGGAATGAATGGCCAAAATTGACGCGTAAGTGTTGAGTAAGCTTTGGAATTAGTATCCAATCTTATTTCATAACATGACATTACCATAATGTTTAAATAATTAAAATAGGTGGATTCCAGGGAAATATCAAAGTAAATAAAGAAAGGAGGAACGAATTCCGCGTTTCACGATTTGTCGTGATACAATCTAACAATCGGTTTAAAAGCACCCGGTTATTTTATCTATAACCGTATGAGAGTTTCTAATCTATATGTATCTACAACTGTGTATGTTGAGAGCTTGGTTTTTATGTCAGAACTTTTAACAGACCTTTATTTACTAAATGGTATTTGGACAGTGGTGTCCTTCAATACCCAATATTGAAATAACATTGCAAAGATATGGTCATGCGTGCGGAAATTGATTTTAATTAATGATTCATGGCGAGATTGTGAAAAAACAACAATAATCATCAATGTAAAAAAAAACCGTGGTTTAATCTATTTGATTTAAATTTTCATAAATGTCAATACCCCTACATGTTGTTCAATTAAACAATTTACTTGTTTAAATCACTCCTTTAGTTAATTTCAACAACTCTAGAGATGAGCATGTAAAATGAGATTTTATTGTTTCAAGTGTATTGTTTTCCAAGTAATAATCTTATATTATCTATAACAGTAACGTCTGCCGATACATAACAATTTCTAAATACAGTAAATAAATACATAATACGAGGAATACATTACTGAGGTAACGATAGTACATTTTGATTTATTTTAATAGCTTGTTTGTTGCTCCAAAATATTGCGGAGTTCTGTTCGAGCAGCACCTTGTTCTGAATCGACGACGCCAAGATCACAAGGTCAACAAAAACACTGAAAGGTAAATGACGTAAATCAAGAGATAGTTTTCCGATATCTTATCTTATCATGTGATTGGCGTTCGATTATATACATATGTACAAGTTTTGACCAGCATACATTGTGAACCGCCAACGAACGCTAAGTTTAACTGTATCTATAGCAGATTTATTTGAATACATTTCCATCTGTTTGTCTGTTTTCCTCTATAATTTGTAAGTAATACTAATGTTGATTTTCCTGTCTTAAAGATACCAATAGTGATATGGTATGTTAACGGGTGACCAAAAACAGGAAGTAAAAATATTGTATTTCATGTTTTGTGAATGGAATACTGCAACCCATTATGAAAAAGTTTAAAACGCTGGCATGGAACATACCAAAACGTGTCACTGACATGGCAATCTATCTATATACATATTTTTAAAAACACAAATACAATGTTTATACAAACCCAACGATTATTCTCAAGTGTATTGATAAGCTTAACAGACACATGTCTCGGTTTTACACTTAAATTTAAATACAGTTAGATTTGGCTAGCAATTAATCTTAACATGGAAGATACGCATGCATATGTTGATGATTATAAGTGTTTGGTTAACTTCAATGAAACAATATTCAATATAGCGAATGAAAATAAAATGTTATCGTCTTCTGTTGTGTTTGTGTATAATCACTATTCTGTTGTAGCGTAATAACCCCGGAGGATATGTTTCTGATAAACGCCTATTCAGATATATCGATTATATTGCTTTGGGTTGATTTGGCTGTTTATGTTTATATATAATTCATAACAAAGAGTTAAAGTAGAGTTGATGACATGATCCTCGATCCTCATTTGCTTTTAATACTTTAATATCTTTTTATTTGTAATATAAGATATCCATAAACAGTCAAACCTACCTTAGCGACCACTTTATATAAAGATAACCTGCTTACTAAGACTACTTTTTGGATTTCAAAACAATATGATCTGTGTAAAACAAATACTTGGCGTCCTGAAGTACCGTGTTATATTGGTCCTTTGGCTGTGTTTATTGACGTTATCCCAGATAGTATAATGCAATGGTAAATATACAAATTGATTGATATTTGGTAAAGTAATTAAGGATTAACTATAACACAAAAATCTGAGTGTACTCTAAATAATCTTCGAAGTGTTATCTCAATAGCATCAAATGCATATTGAAATTTATCCTTATAATTCAAAATACTACAGATAATATCTAAATAATCAAAATTCATTTTGGGCTTTTCTTTCTCTGTGAAATCATTACGCCGTTATCTCAGCCAATCAGAACGGCCAGCCATTTTTTTTCTTTATGGGCTGATAAAGTGCATTTAAAGCCAATGAAAATTCTGGTAACTAGCAAAATTGTATTATACACGTCTAGCGTAGTTTACTCTGCATTGACTGTTATATTATGGATATGTTGTGAGGATGACATAATAGATAGAACGATTTGAAATGAAGTCAAACCATTAATATCAATTTTGTTTTGACTAACCAGAGTTCAGTTTGATCAATATTCATCAACCTAAGGAAACTTATGACATGCACAAATCTAACATCAAGTTTTCCTTAGGAAACCGTCAGAAACGTTAAGGAAAGTTTATTTCCTTACTTCTGTAAGACTTTCCTTGGCTTGGATGATTTTAAGTTAATTAATATTATGTAGTAATAAGGATAAGTGCATTAATGAAGCTAAAATTGTTTTGAAAAACGTAACTATTATGGTTTTAAGGGATAAAGAAAAGGATGTTGAAAAGTCTGAAGAAACCCAGAGTGAAATATCTTCGAACAAGAACCAAACTCCACCCGTTATCTACGCATGCGCAACACTATGGCACGAGACCTCAACGGAAATGACTCAATTGATGAAATCGCTTTTCCAGTAAATTTTTCATTGAATAAAAATTTAAATGGCAATTTGTGTACTTTTCAGGATTTAAAGTGTTTTGTAGCTGAATACGTGAATCATTTTATCATCGTTAGACATGTACATCTCAAATATAACGAAAATATCTATTTAAACAAGTTATTTTAATTTGGATTCCTGGATATACATTGTAGTTGTCATTATTTTTCTTAGATTTAGTCTTCTGGAGTTGGTGATTCACGATAGTAAACATCGTGAAATTGTGTTTTATTTTGTTCTTATTCTAACACCAGTTTTTTTTCCGTAATAGTCACTAACGTTGTGGGTTACAGTGAAGTAGAGTATTGGTTTTAAACACTTATACAAATGTAATATAAACACTTCACTTACATATTATTGTTTTTAATTATTGTTTTTATTTCTCTGTTAAGCATGGATATGGATTTTTCCATACGGAAAGCTGCAGCTTCGACCAAGGAACCGACTACAGAAACCTATGAATTCGAAAGTATGTCACAAAAAATCTGACATAGTTTGACATAGTTACTTCCCTACATTTTACTTTGTCAGTATTCACGATATGAAAGGGAGGGAAGTAATTGTGGTAGGTCAAAATGCGCAATATCTAAAATAAAATATAAGTAAATAAAATACGCCAATCGACATGTTAATATTAATATTGTCTTCTATCAATTAAAAATCAAGTCTTTTTTGTTGGGATTTGCATTTTTATTAAACAAGTATAAATTTGAAAGTTTTCATTTCATTCTCCAGGTCACATATTATTCGATGATGCCTTCAAATACGACAAAGAAGAAAGGAGGGTGCCCAATAAGTTTGTGAAACAGTTTGTAGAACTGTTGCCTGATGCTGCAAGGTATTATGATGATATAATCACCTCAGTGTAAACAGTCGTACCTCTCCCTATTGTATCGAATACCATACTGTTATGATACTGTTAAAACATATCGTAAGTTAATCTTTACAAAGTTATTATATGCAGCTCCTATCCAAAAACTTTTTAACACATATGGTTTAAACATCTATTATCCATCTTTTAAGAGTTGTTTTATAGGTCGGTCAACAAACAATGTATCGCGATTCAGTGCCAAATGCACTTTGTTTGGAAATGAAACAAATTACTCAATCTTCATTAATACGTTGGATGATAAATGTTGTGTGGATATGAAACTGCCATATGAAGGATTAATAATTTTTTTTCCCAATATTAATGTTGCAAAATATTCAGTGTTATATGTATGAGATCACGTTGATATTTTTTTTGAAAAGTTATAAGGGCTCCTGCTCCATTGTTTTGGTTTATCGTGGTTTTTACCTTTCAAATAAGACTCCTCACAGGTATCTATCATGAGAAAAACTCGTTTTAAATTTATTTTAACTATAACACATATGCTGGGCGTCTTGTATTATACACATGCTTAGTAAACAGACGGTGTTAAGCATTGATGACATAAACCATATGCCCAGGTAACTAGTGGTCAACGATATCTACATGTGTATCTATCACGACCTTGCTAAAAGGCACTGTGGTATCATAGTATTGTCGAGGGATGGAAAAGTGCCCGAGCTAAAGGCAATGGCTCATATATCACAAGACAACACTATGAGGCTATAGTGTCCTCTCAACCCCAATTTGACGTCCTGTATCATGCAATCTTTTCATTTACGTCTTGTAATAGTGACATCATAAGTTAGTCATATTGAATCTCTCGCCATTTAAAAAATGTGCTACCTTTTTACAATAAGAGTTACTTTAAAAATAATGATAATCTATTTCTTCAATAGGGTGTAACCTCCCCTTAGCATCATAAACCCCAGTCATAGATAATGTGTAGTGATCACTTTGTTTGTATATACTATCTGTATCAAGAGAGGACTAAGATGTCCAATGTCCAATACTATTGACATACTTATATTTTTGTCAATAAAATATTTTGAAGTTTTTGAACTGTGTCTTGGGCGACTTTGATAGTTATGGCAGAGTAACCATGTGTGTAGCCAATCAGCAGCTATTATTCTATATTTTGATACTCGCGAATCAAAAACATTACCACCATTTTGAGAATCGCAATACTTACGATGCATAGATTTTAATGTTACAAGCACAAATTAGAGTCGAACATGATGTTTTGCAGTATTACTAAATCAAGTTTATTTACATCTACAGTGTAGTAAATTGAGTACACATTGTCAGACCATTAAGTCAAATTGTGGTCTACACACTTTTTCATAAATACGGCATAAATAACACGAATTTTACAGTGCAGAAAATTCTGTGTTGTAACTATGGTTTATTAGCATGATACATGTTTTTCTGCCCATTTGAATGATTTTCACAGATTAATTCATCAAAACAGATGGTTTTCAATAGATTACTGAAGATACATAGCATGTAAAAATATTTCGCCCAGTTATGGCACAGTAAGATAAAGATATTTCTTATCTTATTCATGTCAAGACAGTCTGCACTTACAGTATAATTATATGACGTCACGACGACAACATATGACAATGCTGAAGAAAGTAGAATTTAAAAAAAGGAACGAAAAATCACTAAAATAGCAAACGACTCATAAAATAGACTTCTTCTAACAGATTTTGGTATTTATACAAAAAACCTTTAGTATATGTTTATATTTTACAGTATCCCTAGTCTGACATGTAATGGTGAAGATATCTTCAGCTACCCTCGTGCAGTCACAATTTACCTGTATAAGTTATAAACAGCATCTATATGAAAATCAACAAATATAATAATATGTTTTGCATGGAAACGACCATTGAACAAATTTATGAGGCTGTTGGCATAAGATTCAAAATTGTTTTGTATTTATTTCTAACAACACAAACATGTTTTCTTTGAGTCTTATCTTATATAGCTTGTTAATAATAACAAAATGATCATGATATCTACAACTGACCCTTTGACCTTTTTATCATTTCACTCTTGTTAAGCTCTGTTGCTTCCATGGAGATTTCGGCGTGATAATTTCAGCTCGTATCCAATGATGAAAGGGTTTGCCTTAAGGGACCAATTAGCTCCGATACAGATAAAGAATAAATGTTACGATAATGTAATAACCCCAAGCGGTCACTTGAATCGAATAACGGATTTTCTAATTATTGATAGGAGGTGGATTCAATAGATATGTTCACGGTACATTTCCAACACAAATTAACAGAAAGGTATGGCAATACCTTGATCAATATATGCATTTTTCGTTTCCACGAGTTTTCAATGGCAAAAAAAAGTTTCCTGAAATGAATCTGAACTTTTTCAATAACAGTCATATTAACCCGGTTCGTCCTGATTTAATATCTGTAAATAAAGAAATTAAATCTCCAAAGTCGCCATAAACAAACTGGGTTAGATATGAAGACAACACTTATCATTTTAAAAGATAATATATATTTATTTGCAGTCAAATTATCTGTATCAGTATAAATGACTCACATTCATGATTATTGATACGTATGAAACATTTTCTTTATTTTTGTAATATCGCCCACAGTGCTGCACATGATACTAAGATAGAGATAGATGATCCGATGAAGTATGCTATCCCATACGGCGGCCAGTTGGTGTACGAACTTCCAGGTGGAAGTCTCCTCTATGTACACCTGAAAGACAAAAATGTAATACGTCACCGAAAGCGATGGTCACAGGTAAGTATCGTCATCAAGAACATCCATAGTATCCATGGAAAAGGGTTTTGAAACAAACATATAAGAATCGGTTTTTCATGCAGTGCAACTTGGACTATACCAGAACTTCAGTTATATCGATCATTTAATTGATTTAAACAAAATCTAACGAAGATTGACTTTCTGTATTTCGTTATTTATTCTGGTAGGTTATGTACATGAATTACTTACTTGGGTTTCGGATCGGACTGGATGCTGAGAAAACTGTCAAGGATGACCAATATGGCAAGAAAGTGCTCAAGTTTAAATTTGAAAAAGTAAATAATTCAATTATTGTTCAATAGATACGTATATATAATAACTAAAATGACGGTATATTAAGTTTTAGACGTAATTATCAGCATTTGTAAGTTACATTGCGTCTAAAAGAAAATCAAGTGGAATGCGATACAGCAAATGAAATCATGGCTATGATGTCATCTTTTGTTGTCCCCAGTACTTTATTTAGACTATTGTTCAAGTACTTATTCTGTCCGTAGATTAGTAGACCTTTCACTGTACATTAGTTTACCTGTAGCTGTAGATTAGTTTCAACTAATCAACAGTTCCAGGTAAACTTATGTACAATGAAAGGTGACACTACATGCAGCATTGTAAAATTGGACAGATAAATAACAAGTAGATGTATTCAAATTTAACATAAATGTTAATAGAAAACTTCAATAAAACATATTACATATTTTCTGTTTTATATATTGATTCGTGGACATCAGCATTAATCCAATCACATCAACCACAACGCATAAAATTACTCCTTGTGCTGAACATCAAGACTCTTCAGTATTTCGACAGCACAGGCATTCCTTCAACGATGTTTTGATTTTAAATAGAAATTTGTACGTTCTTTCTTTGAAAATTGAATGAATGCTTTTGGTGTATTTCCCAATAATTTCACTGTTAATTGCCTCATTTCTTGAATACATACACGTAACACTTTAATCCACATTTTCCTTATTGAATAATTTCGGTATAATTCCTTATCTAAGAATCACAAAAAGCCTTATGAACACGTTTGAAATTTTAAGTCTTTCTTCATCACTTTGCCGTTTTCACTGAATTTCAATGTAATTTCCTTTAGAATCCAATAAATCTTGATATTATGTTTTAGGACCAATCATATTCTTCATTTCATAACGTAGAGCGATATATTCAAAATTAATACGTTTCCATGCTAATCCTATATCTTTTGAATTTCCGACAAGTTATATCCAAGTGAATGGTCTGCCTCTGACATAAAGAGCAGTTGAATTAACATATCACAAAATAAACTCTCTTATCGGAAATTTGATAAACATTTTAGATAGTTTGACTTGGTAAAGATCTGATCTGCACTGTCTGCCATGTTGCCTCTTGTACTGCTCCACTCAGAATGAAGAGAACTCAAACTCAAAAAAATTCTTTGGTAATAACTTTGGTATGGAATTTCATGAAAAATTCATGCGATGCATGCACGACCAGTGTAGACATATTACAACAATTACTATGCTGACATGTTCAGTGTCAAAGGTGGTCGAAGGCCTTACCTGTAGCTGTAGATTAGTTACACAATAGCCATAGTGAGCACTGTACATCAAAGTGCCATGTTATAAGTAAGAAAACACCTCAAACTGTAGATTAGTCAAGATAATGAATAATGTTCGGCACTTCGGGCCTCGCATTGTCCATTATCTTGACTAATCTACAGTTTTCGGTGTTTCTCTTATACATAATCGATTTTTTTTTCATCAGAGAATTTAATCTTAGTATATGCTATAAACACTACACTACACATGATAACTGAGGAAGTCAGCGCTTGCTTATCTTTACAGTTTGTACGATATCAACTATAATCAATTAATACCGGAAGAAAAAAAACCCTAAAATTATAGGTTATTTTCATATGATTTTCAAAATTTTAAGGCTCACAACACGTTTATTCTGGCTCTTAATGGTGATTTGGATTTCACTCCTGATGCCGTCCGAATGTTGGTAGACAAGATGAGGAAAAACCACAAAGAGGGGCGTCCTGTGGCAGGATATATCCTATTGGCAATGGTAACATTCAATCATACATATACATTATCTCTAGAGGGTTATGCTGCGAAGAATATAAAATGAAATAATTAAACAAATGGAATTTTATATAAAAGCGTATCAGATGTAAAATTGATTTATATAAACAATTGTATCGTGGTGAGTGAATTCAGTAATGATAGCCGTTTATAGTTAATCGTTTATTTGAGACATTAATGTTAAGGCTTTTGGGTACTATTGAATCGGGTGAAACTGAAAATATGATTTAAATGTACGCATCAGGAATGAAAATATGTGACTGCATGTCCTGATCTAGTGATTGATGATGAGGATATAATTTGTAATTGTGTCCTAGGTCCGATGGTGTGGTATCAGAAGTTTGAATATGCTGTAGCACACTGGCTTCAGAAGTCTACGGAACACATCCTTGGCTGCGTGCTATGTAGCCCGGGATGTTTCAGCTTGTTCAGAGGATCTGCACTAATGGACGACAATGTGATGCGGAAGTATGCCATCCTCCCAAGTGAGGCTGTTCATTACCTCATGTATGATATGGGTAGGTTTAGTTTTGATGGAGTTAAATCGAGTCGCAAAAGATATCAGCTAAACGTAGTAATATTTGTCAACCGTTACGTACTGAACAATTTAATGTTGAATATCAATGCGGATTTTTATAATGCGGATCGCACTGTTTTCTGCCGTTGTCCTAGTGTAATTACCTCATTTTAAGTCACCAATATAAATATTCTAACGGTAATACTGTTGTTTTTTAACTTTTGATTTAATTTTAATTTTGGAATGGTAGTAGCCCTTTAACAAATGGAATAAACATATATGCTATAATAACTTGAAACCTATGTTGTATGATGCAAGTAAACTACCATTGTTTTGCGATACAGTTAAAATAACAATCAAATCGTAGATGAATTGGATATCTTTACTACCTCAAACTATTGCTGATTTGTTGGGGACTCAGGCTTCAAGAACATCAAAAACTAATTTTCTTATAGCATGACTCGTTCATAACAAATACATTGACGACACATACTTATCTACGTCTTCTGAGCGAAAGGTTATATTGAAAGTCTTTGATAATTGGGTTTGAACTGCTTCTTGATTTTGTTTAAACTATTTTCAATACTGAATATTCATATTAAAAGGTGAAGACCGCTGGCTTTGTACTCTACTTCTTAAGCAAGGTTATCGTGTCGACTATGCCGCGGCGGCCGACGCTTACACATTTGCTCCAGAAGGATTCGACGAGTTTTTCAACCAGAGACGACGATGGATGCCCTCTACAATTGCTAATATCATGGATCTATTGCAGGACGCAGATGCGACAGTGAAGAAGAATGATAACATAAGCCGACTGTACATTATATACCAGGGTAGATCTACGATTTTATTATATGTACCTTGTCTTTCGCTTAAAAGTATGAATTACATTGAACGGGTTTATGATCAATTGCAACATCGATATTCCATGGGTTACTATCACTGACGTGATATCCACGCCTGGACTATTGTAAAACTGAAGGCAGTTCATGAGAATATCACAGGCCCGCAGGAACTTCCTTTGAAGATTACTGAGAGAGTGATGCCCTACTTCAAAGCAACAGTCAACCACAGTGTAATGTTATACAATGTCATAAGGATCAAATTACCTGTGGCTTCTGTTGCCCACAGTTTTACTTTGAAATAGTCCAGGGGTGGTTAAAACGTCAGTGATAACAACCCCTGGAGTATTGAGAATGTATCAGTTGAGAGTTTTTACGTTTATATATTCTTTTAACAGGGACACTTATGCTGTCCACGATGATTGGACCTGCCACGGTGCTGATGATGATCGCTGGCGCTATACTGACGGTGTTTCAAGTTGGCCTTATGGAATCATATTACATAGCTTGTTTACCTGCAGCGGCCTTTTTTTCTACTTTGTTTCTGGGTTCCACAGAGTTTTCAATTATTCCTGGCAAAACTCCTAAGTGCATTTTACATGTTGATGATGACTGTGGTCCTGGTTGGGTGTATAGTGACTGCAGTGGAAGAAAACCCGTTTCATCCCAGCGTCATATTTCTTGCGGGTTTGGTTATTAGGGCTTTTCACTTTTTGGTGAAAAGACCTATTGTTTTCGTTAAGTTTCTTATTAGGGCTTTTCACTTTTTGGTGAAAAGACCTATTGTTTTCGTTAAGTTTCTTATTCTTATTATTATTATTATTCTTCTTCCTGTTTTTGTGAACGCTCTATCGGTCAAACGGTAAGACATAGGATAAAAATGATTTCAGTATGTTTAAACCATGTATCTGAAGGTGTTCCATGAACAAAATTAAGTAGGTCAAAAATTCCAAAATGGCCGCCATGACGTAAAACCTAAAAACACAAACTCTGCTATAATTCGAAAAGTATGAAAGCTATTTCAAATCCGAAGATATTTTATTGTAGGGAATGAACATATCTAACTTTTACCCATGACATTTTTCGACAAAATATGTCTCGTTAAAAAGCTCGCTATTAGGTCAAAGTTTACCAAAAATGACTATTTTTAGATTTTTTTTTATTATTCATTTTTCCCCCAACTTTTTTCAATACATCGATTCAGGATGTCATTTTGAAGGTTTGGATGTCTTCAAAAATAAAATTGGTCCACTTATTAATTTTTTATGACGTAATTAATATTTAACTAAGATTTTTTTGCAAATTTCGACAATTATATTTTAAACATCTCCTCTGATTTCACCAGTCCGATCAAGCCCAAACTCACACAAGATCTTCCACTTATTACCGTGACTAATTCTTGTTAATATGGTGTTGATTCAAATTCAAATATGGCCGCAATGACGTCACTTCCGGTTTAACCTAGACAGCCATAACTCGTTAACCACTGAGCCAATTTCTTTCATTTTTTTATATGTTATGTAGAATAGCATACTGAGAACCTTTGTAATTGTACATTTTTCTCTAAAATGTCAACTTCCGGTTGTTTATTGACTCATACTGCAAAATCGCCGTTTTCGGTGAAAATTACGAAAAAATCTTCTTGTCAAGTTCTACATGGTATAGAGCCTTGATGTTTTGCATGAAGTAAGCTTAGGTAGTTGACTATCGGGTTTGAAAAAATAAACGAGTTTGACCTTCATCCAAGGTCACAGAGTGCGTGTGATTGTAGAGTTATGAAAATAATCCTGTGAAAATTCAGCTCATTGAGACAGCCGTAGCTCGTTAACCACACAGCCAATTTCTTTCATTTTTGGATATGTTATGTAGAATAAAAAATGAAACAATTAATTTAATTATCACTTTTCTGTAAAACGACAACTTCCGGTTTGAAATAAGGGACAAAATTCAAAAATGCAATTTTTCGACAAAATCATTAAAAAATCTTCTTCTCAATTTCTAGAAGGCCTAGAGACCTAATATTAGGCATGAAGCAGGCTGACATAAATGCCTACAACGTTTGTTAATGTGATTGACCTTGACCTATATCAAAGGGCACTCGGGCTAACAATCCTTAAATCTTCAAATGACTTATTGTAAAGTTCTGAAAGGCCTGGTATTGGACTTTTGGTAAGCTGAAACTAAGCGCTACCAAGTGTGTTATGAATTACCTTGAACGGAGTAGCTTTTAGGTGAAAAGCCCGTCAAATTGTCCCGGTGACAATTTCTAGTTATTATTATTATTCTTCTTCCTGTTTTTGTGAACGCTCTATCGGTCAAACGGTAAGACATAGGATAAAAATGATTTCAGTATGTTTAAACCATGTATCTGAAGGTGTTCCATGAACAAAATTAAGTAGGTCAAAAATTCCAAAATGGCCGCCATGACGTAAAACCTAAAAACACAAACTCTGCTATAATTCGAAAAGTATGAAAGCTATTTCAAATCCGAAGATATTTTATTGTAGGGAATGAACATATCTAACTTTTACCCATGACATTTTTCGACAAAATATGTCTCGTTAAAAAGCTCGCTATTAGGTCAAAGTTTACCAAAAATGACTATTTTTAGATTTTTTTTTATTATTCATTTTTCCCCCAACTTTTTTCAATACATCGATTCAGGATGTCATTTTGAAGGTTTGGATGTCTTCAAAAATAAAATTGGTCCACTTATTAATTTTTTATGACGTAATTAATATTTAACTAAGATTTTTTTGCAAATTTCGACAATTATATTTTAAACATCTCCTCTGATTTCACCAGTCCGATCAAGCCCAAACTCACACAAGATCTTCCACTTATTACCGTGACTAATTCTTGTTAATATGGTGTTGATTCAAATTCAAATATGGCCGCAATGACGTCACTTCCGGTTTAACCTAGACAGCCATAACTCGTTAACCACTGAGCCAATTTCTTTCATTTTTTTATATGTTATGTAGAATAGCATACTGAGAACCTTTGTAATTGTACATTTTTCTCTAAAATGTCAACTTCCGGTTGTTTATTGACTCATACTGCAAAATCGCCGTTTTCGGTGAAAATTACGAAAAAATCTTCTTGTCAAGTTCTACATGGTATAGAGCCTTGATGTTTTGCATGAAGTAAGCTTAGGTAGTTGACTATCGGGTTTGAAAAAATAAACGAGTTTGACCTTCATCCAAGGTCACAGAGTGCGTGTGATTGTAGAGTTATGAAAATAATCCTGTGAAAATTCAGCTCATTGAGACAGCCGTAGCTCGTTAACCACACAGCCAATTTCTTTCATTTTTGGATATGTTATGTAGAATAAAAAATGAAACAATTAATTTAATTATCACTTTTCTGTAAAACGACAACTTCCGGTTTGAAATAAGGGACAAAATTCAAAAATGCAATTTTTCGACAAAATCATTAAAAAATCTTCTTCTCAATTTCTAGAAGGCCTAGAGACCTAATATTAGGCATGAAGCAGGCTGACATAAATGCCTACAACGTTTGTTAATGTGATTGACCTTGACCTATATCAAAGGGCACTCGGGCTAACAATCCTTAAATCTTCAAATGACTTATTGTAAAGTTCTGAAAGGCCTGGTATTGGACTTTTGGTAAGCTGAAACTAAGCGCTACCAAGTGTGTTATGAATTACCTTGAACGGAGTAGCTTTTAGGTGAAAAGCCCGTCAAATTGTCCCGGTGACAATTTCTAGTTATTATTATTATTCTTCTTCCTGTTTTTGTGAACGCTCTATCGGTCAAACGGTAAGACATAGGATAAAAATGATTTCAGTATGTTTAAACCATGTATCTGAAGGTGTTCCATGAACAAAATTAAGTAGGTCAAAAATTCCAAAATGGCCGCCATGACGTAAAACCTAAAAACACAAACTCTGCTATAATTCGAAAAGTATGAAAGCTATTTCAAATCCGAAGATATTTTATTGTAGGGAATGAACATATCTAACTTTTACCCATGACATTTTTCGACAAAATATGTCTCGTTAAAAAGCTCGCTATTAGGTCAAAGTTTACCAAAAATGACTATTTTTAGATTTTTTTTTATTATTCATTTTTCCCCCAACTTTTTTCAATACATCGATTCAGGATGTCATTTTGAAGGTTTGGATGTCTTCAAAAATAAAATTGGTCCACTTATTAATTTTTTATGACGTAATTAATATTTAACTAAGATTTTTTTGCAAATTTCGACAATTATATTTTAAACATCTCCTCTGATTTCACCAGTCCGATCAAGCCCAAACTCACACAAGATCTTCCACTTATTACCGTGACTAATTCTTGTTAATATGGTGTTGATTCAAATTCAAATATGGCCGCAATGACGTCACTTCCGGTTTAACCTAGACAGCCATAACTCGTTAACCACTGAGCCAATTTCTTTCATTTTTTTATATGTTATGTAGAATAGCATACTGAGAACCTTTGTAATTGTACATTTTTCTCTAAAATGTCAACTTCCGGTTGTTTATTGACTCATACTGCAAAATCGCCGTTTTCGGTGAAAATTACGAAAAAATCTTCTTGTCAAGTTCTACATGGTATAGAGCCTTGATGTTTTGCATGAAGTAAGCTTAGGTAGTTGACTATCGGGTTTGAAAAAATAAACGAGCTTGACCTTCATCCAAGGTCACAGAGTGCGTGTGATTGTAGAGTTATGAAAATAATCCTGTGAAAATTCAGCTCATTGAGACAGCCGTAGCTCGTTAACCACACAGCCAATTACTTTCATTTTTGGATATGTAATGTAGAACCAAAAATGAAACAATTCATTTTGTTACCACTTTTCTGTAAAACGTCAACTTCCGGTTGGAAATAAGGGACAAAGTTCAAAAATGCAATTTTTTGACAAAATCATTAAAAAATCTTCTCCTCAATTTCTAGAAGGCCTAGAGACCTAATATTAAGCATGAAGCATGCTGACATAAATGCCTACCAAGTTTGTTAATGTGATTGACCTTGACCTATATCAAAGGGCACTCGGGCTAACAATCCTAAAATCTTCAAATGACTTATTGTAAAGTTCTGAGAGGCCTACGACCTGGTATTGGACTTTTGGTACGTTGAAACTAAGCGCTACCAAGTGTTTTATAAATGACCTTGAACGAAGTAGCTTTTAGGTGAAAAGCCCGTCAAATTGTCCCGGTGACAATTTCTAGTTATTCCTGTTTTTGTGACCGCTCTATCGGTCAAACGGTAAGACATAAAATAAAAATGATTTCAGCCGGTTTAAACCAAACATCTGAAGGTGTTCCATGAACAAAATTAAGTAGGTCAAAAAATCCAAAATGGCCGCCATGACGTAAAACCTAAAAACCACAAAAACTGCTATAACTCAAAAAGTATGACAGCTATTTCAAATCTGAAGGTATTTTATTGTAGGGAATGAACATATCTAACTTTTACCCATGACATGTTTCCACAAAATATGTCTCGTTAAAAAGCTCGCTAGAGGTCAAAGTTTACCAAAAGTGACTATTTTTAGATTTTTTTTCTTATTCCTTTTTTCCCCAGCTTTTTTTAATACATCGATTCAGTATGTCATTCTAAAGGTTTGGATGTCTTCAAAAATAAAATTGGTCCACTAATTAATTTTTTATGACGTAATTAATATTTAACTAAGATTTTTTTGCAAATTTCGACAATTATATTTTAAACATCTCCTCTGATTCCACCAGTCTGATCAAGCCCAAACTCACACAAGATATTCCACTTATTGCCGTGACTAATTCTTGTTAATATGGTGTTGATTCAAATTCAAATATGGCCGCAATGACGTCACTTCCGGTTTAACCTAGACAGCCATAATTCGTTAACCACTACGCCAATTTCTTTCTGTTTTTGATATGTTATGTAGAATATCATACGGAGAAACTTTGTAATTGTGCAATTTTCTCTAAAATGTCAACTTCCGGTTGATCATTGACTCATAGTGCAAAATCACCGTCCGTTTTAGGTGAAAATCATGAAAAAATCTACTTGTCAAGTTCTACATAGTATAGAGGCTTCATGTTTTGCATGAAGTAAGCTTAGGTAGTTGTCTATCGGATTTGAAAAAATAAAAGAGCTTGACCTTCATCCAAGGTCACAGAGTGCGTGTGATTGTAGAGTTATGAAAATAATCCTGTGAAAATTCAGCTCATTGAGACAACCGTAGCTCATTAACCACAAAGCCAATTACTTTCATTTTTGGATATGTTATGTAGAATAAAAAATGAAACAATTGATTTAGTTACAACTTTTCTGTAAAATGTCAACTTCCGGTTGGAAATAAGAGACAAAGTTCAAAAATGGAATTTTTCGACAAAATCATTAAAAAATCTCAGTTTCTAGAAGGCCTAGAGACCTAATATTAGGCATGAAGCATGCTGACATAAATGCCTACCAAGTTTGTTAATGTGATTGACCTTGACCTATATCAAAGGGCACTCGGGCTAACAATCCTAAAATCTTCAAATGACTTATTGTAAAGTTCTGAAAGGCCTACGACCTGGTATTGGACTTTTGGTACGTTGAAACTAAGCGCTACCAAGTGTGTTATGAATGACCTTGAACGGAGTAGCTTTTAGGTGTAAAGCCCGTCAAATTGTCCCGGTGACAATTTCTAGTTAATATTATTATTATTATTCCTGTTTTTGTGAACGCTCTATCGGTCAAACGGTAAGACATAGGATAAAAATGATTTCAGTATGTTTAAACCATGTATCTGAAGGTGTTCCATGAACAAAATTAAGTAGGTCAAAAATTTCAAAATGGCCGCCATGACGTAAAACCTAAAAACACAAACTCTGCTATAATTTTAAAAGTATGAAAGCTATTTCAAATATGAAGGTATTTTATTGTAGGAAATGGAAATATCTAACTTTTACCCATTACATGTTTCCACAAAATATGTCTCCTTAAAAAGCTCGCTATTAGGTCAAAGTTTACCAAAAATGACTATTTTTAGATTTTTTTTATTATTCATCTTTTTCCCAACTTTTTTCAATTTATCGATTCAGGTTGTCATTTTGAAGGTTTGGATGTCTTCAAACTTAAAATTGGTCCATTAATTAATTTTTTATGACGTAATTAATATTTAACTAAGATTTTTTTGCAAATTTCGACAATTATATTTTAAACATCTCCTCTGATTCCACCAGTCCATTCAAGTCCAAACTCACACAAGATCTTCCACTTATTACCGTGACTAATTCTTGTTAATATGGTGTTGATTCAAATTTAAATATCGCCGCAATGACATCACTTCCGGTTTAACCTAGACAGCCATAACCTGTTAACCACTAAGCCAATTTCTTTCATTTTTTATATGTTATGTAGAATAGCATACTGAGAAACTTTGTAATTGTACATTTTTCTCTAAAATGTCAACTTCCGGTTGTTTATTGACTCATACTTCAAAATCGCCGTTTTCGGTGAAAATCACGAAAAAATCTTCTTGTCAAGTTCTACATGGTATAGAGCCTTGATGTTTTGCATGAAGTAAGCTGAGGTAGTTGACTATCGTGTTTGAAAAAATAAACGAGCTTGACCTTCATCCAAGGTCACAGAGTGCGTGTGATTGTAGAGTTATAAAAATAATCCTGTGAAAATTCAGCTCATTGAGACAGCCGTAGCTCGTTAACCACAAAGCCAATTACTTTCATTTTTGGATATGTTATGTAGAATCAAAAATGAAACAATTCATTTTGTACAACTTTTCTGTAAAACGTCAACTTCCGGTTGGAAATAACGGACAACGTTCAAAAATGCAATTTTTCGACAAAATCATTAAAAAATCTTCCTCTCAATTTCTAGAAGGCCTAGAGACCTAATATTAAGCATGAAGCATGCTGACATAAATGCCTACCAATTTTGTTAATTTGATTGACCTTGACCTATATCAAAGAGCACTCGGGCTAACAATCCTAAAATCTTCAAATAATTTATTGTAAAGTTCAGAAAGGCCTAAGACCAGGTATTTGTTTTTTGGTACGTTGAAACTAAGCGCTACCAAGTGTTTTATAAATGACCTTCAACGAAATAGCTTTTAGGTGAAAAGCCCGTCAAATTGTCGCGGTGACAATTTCTAGTTAAGTATTGTATTTGTTATCGTTGAAATTTTACATGGTATAGCAATATGATAAAGAAAGTTAATATATACGCGGTACCAATACCCGAGCAAATGTCACCTACGCTCTGCAAATGAAATACAGAACCACTGAGGAGTTTGTGAAGTGATTTTTTGGCAAGACAATTTACCTAATTATGTTAAAAAAAATTACTGTAATAGCTATTTGGATTGTTCTAGACAAAAGTTGCATTACTCCAAGAGCATGGGCCAGGGTTCGACATATGAGACTGCAATGTGTAATGGCGGAGAGCAAGCGAGTTCGAACATTTCACACACAATTACACCATAATGGGCTTTTCTGGCATATCCAAGTAAAACCAACTAATCTAACTTCATTAGAACTGGTTTGCTTTCGATATATGTACAAATCTTAATATTCATTAGAACTGGCTTGTTTTCGATATATGTACAAATCTTAATGTTCTCTTAGACTGAATTGTCCCTTTAAAAAGACACAATTGGAGCCAAATGCGATATAACACAACACTCAACACACATGAAATGAGGATAAATACTATACATTTTATAGAAATCAGAAAAAAGATAGAACGACGGTGAAAGTTAGTTATCCGATTGTAAATTCAAATTAACTACGACGATTGGAACTGTTTCTTCATTGTTAGCAAACCAATAACCAATGATTCAGTATATAATCTTGCAATTTATGTACATTGTATAAGTACAAAAAGCTCCAATAACGAAAATTGATATTAGATAATAACAAAGAACTGGAAATTATTTACCAATGTCAAATGAAAATAAATATTTACTGAAAATTATTGGCCAATGTGAAATAAAGATAAATATGTACATACTATTTTAAACAAAAAAAAAGATAAGAAAATAAAAAAAACGCTAATCCAACAATAAATCATTACAACTGAAATATAATATGCGCATCATCTACTAATTTGATTATTTTAGAAAAAAAAACATTATACATTTTTTAAGTGAATGTTAATGCATGCAATCAAAGTGTTTTCTAAATGAAAACATCGGATAGATGTTTATTTTTTTATTTTGTTTTGCACTAAAATTACACTATTTATTACGTATCTGCTTATTAACATTCAGTTAGAACTTAAAACATTATTCTCAATCATAAAATTATCATATAATGTGCATATATTACAATGAAAAACATCTACAAAATGAAACTATAACGCACTTTAATTAGATATACCAAAATTATAGCATTGCCCAAATGCGTATTTTATAAGAATATATCAAGAAAGAACAAATATGTACATTCAGCTCTATATGACAACCGTACCATTTAAAAAGATAATTTATCTATGTTAAGTGTGAGTAACAATGACTTTAATTCATACTATCAACATCGCCTCGACTAATTACGAGTGGAGAAGGTCAAGTAATCGGGTAACTTATGTGGCTTGTTAGCTTTAACTCACGTAGAGTAACGTACACGTCAAACTGACAAGGTTTCGAAAATTATCCATATATCACTGTGATGATGTCCATCCCGGACCACTCTTGATATTCAACGGGTTGCTATCACTTTCATAATATTCACACCTGCGCCATCCTCGATAATCCATGGGTTACTATCACTGTCAGATTACCCCCCCCCCTGGACCACCGTCGATATTTCAGGGGTTACTATCATTGTCGTTATATCCACCCATAGAGAAACTGAAAGCAGTTCGGGGGAAAATAAGACTGATACATCACAGGTCTTCAGAGACTCGCTTTGGTGAGTACAGAGAGCGACTATTTCGATGTATATTAAAGGGCCAAACTACCTTCTCATCTGATGTTGCACACATAAATTTCAGTCATTTAGTCCAGGGATGGTAGTAACCCATGGAGTATCGAGGATTCACTTCCCCACACTAACCATGCTATAGTGGTTTGTAACTTATATATGGAATTCATAGTTATAGGACAAAATATGTGTACAATCAAAGTATTGTTCAATAAAAACAGACACATTACTTAATCTCATATTTTGAAAATTGCTTAATTTAAATATGCATCAACAATAAAATAAACTGTGTCAATTACCAATATCTGTATTTACATAAATAACATTATTTTTTTTTCATCTTACGAACACACAGACACAATATTATTATAGTTAAGCATCAACAATGAGATAAATTGAAAAGGCTTACATTTCAAAATAAACCAATTACCATTATTCCTATTTAGTTAAATTATACTATCTACATCACACTAACACAAAAACACACTATGTTGACCACGGCAAACAAATGCTATTAATATAATACATACAGTGTTATAAGTACATTAATTAGTACGGTTTCTACATCAATATGCTAATTAAAGCAGTTAATCAAAGATGGCATTAAACATGCATAATTTTGCACAAGAAAATAAAAATAAGTTTCTAAAAGTATTTTGTGTTTTTATATGTTTAAATACATTTTAGACGCAAGCAAAACTTTGAATTAAGCAAATCTGCCCAAATCATTTTTTTTTCAAAATTACCATGATGTAATGTTTATAATCATTGTTGCACTGGTATCCTCTTCAGTCCATGGCATCCTATAGTATGTCGAAGGTGTCCATTGGCTTATCGATATCTGCAAACATAAAATAATCAATCAAGGTGGTAGCTCCACATACCCAAACATCTTCCAGTACATGTAGGTCAATATCCTATATTCTAGTGTTTTATCAAGTGACAATATTGGTATGCATATTCTGCCGAAAAAATGTTTGTTAAACCTTTTTTATTCAGTATTCGGTCAATTTTATCCATATATAGAAGTATTGAATGAAATGATACTGACATATGCAATGTTTACAGGTTTGACATACTTCAATGTTCAGGATAAAATATTTCCTTTGTCTTCATAACAATGTATTTATTTATAATGATTTGTTAAGTGGGAACGAGATAAACAACTAAATATCCTCATAACAATAGATTATTAGAAGTTGTCTCCCTTTCCATGAAGCTAGATAGCTAACACAAGGATCAAATTTGAACACTGTCGTAACAAAAAAGGCGATAGTATTAACAGAAATCATTTATTTGTATACTGAATTTTCGATCTCCATGTGTTAAGTTTCATCTAAGAACCACTTGTGCAAACCCATTAAACAGATGGTATTCAAATGGTTTCTATTTCTTCGTTGTTTCAAAAAAAAAAAAAAAAAAAAAAAAAAACGTTTATGTATTGTACCATGAAATAAAACACATAAAAATTATCTTCATAATAAAGTATGAAAAGGCACCTTCTAAAGTCTTCCAAATGTAATGAAACAAGTATTACATAAATCGGTAATAAGAAGATAAATATGGAACTATATCTAGATAGTCTAGTTTCATACGCTTGAACGGTTGCTATTGACAAAAGCCACTATACTTTTTCTGTACAAGTTGTAATTAAATGTACAATGATATGTAAGAAGATCATACGAGAATGTAATGTAAATTAATATGAAGAGCAAATTAAATTGATAATTTAATGGATTACTTAGTATGTTAATCATCTAAATCATCATTTTAAAAACCAAAAAGCTTATCTGACAAAGGTATTTTAACATAGAGAACGAAGTTTTTAAAATATAAAACCTACCCGTCTAAGTTCACCATACTTCTCATAATCTGGGGACGCTTGATCGCATACTGTAACGAACCACAAATACGACTACATCAACTGTTAGATAAATATATATAAGCATTCAATGCAGCATCAGAGGGAAAAGGTTATCGCAAAATATATGTTATACGGTAATAAAGCCATGTCTTTTTACTCATAAATACCACAGTAATACGAACGATTACATCAACTGTTATAGAAATACTCATTAGCCTTAAATCTAGCATCAAAGACGAAGTATCAAATACAAAGACAAAAAGACACAGTGAATATATAATTGTATATTATCAATGCTTCATTATGCTGCTAAATATTTGTCTACTTTCATCGTCCCATATTACTGTTCGTATCGTATTATGAAATAGTGTTCGGGTTGTGTGTCTTGATAAAGGGGCGGTTCGCCTCGAAAATTTGAAAAAAAAATATTTTGTCCGCACGGTTGGAATCACTTCGTTGTTCCCATATTTACCATTTGGAGTAATTCGTATCCCACAGACTTACGTTTGTTGGGATCCCGTGTCATCTGGAAAATCCTGTTGATATCACATCTTTGACCTTTATTACTACAATAATAATAAAGGTCAAAGAAGTAATAGCAACAGGATTTTCCATCAAACGTCGAATACGATTTTTTCAAATGGTAAGTATGAGAACAAAGAAGTAATTCCAACCGTGTGGTAAACTTTTTTGTTTTCGAGGTGATTTGCCCCTTTAACACATGAAGAGTTAAATGCGCTGCATTGTGCTGTTAAATATTTGTCCACTTTCATCGTCCCATATTACTGCTCGTATCATATAATGTAACCGTGTTCGTTTTGTGTGTTTAATAAATGGGCAGATCTCCTAAAAAAAATTGACAAATTATTTTTGTCCACACGGTTTGAATTAAGTGTACTTCTTTATCCCATATTGTATCAATAGAAAGACAATTTGCAACAGTAATTTGTTTTCCATTGATGATAACAATCATTTAAATATAGGGTAAATTACATTAAAGATGAATGGACTGTAAGGTATGTATGGCCCTGGGGATGATCTTAATAATAATTTACCGGGTTTTCCCTATCGGTCATGTCGTGGAAGGGTTGGTGGTCCCTATCGGCCATGTCCTGGAAGGGGCGTTGTTGCCTATCGACATTGTTCTGAATGGGGCGTTGGTCCCTATCGGCCATGCCGTGGAACGGACGTTGGTCTCTATCGGCCATGTCCTTGTAGGGGTGTTGTTGCCTATCAGCCTTGTTCTGGAAGAATCGGTGGTCTCTATCGGCCATGTCGTGGAAGGGTCGTTGGTCTCTATCGGCCATGTCGTGGAAGGGTCGTTGTTCCTTCTCAGGTCTCAGATAATAGGATGGAGGTTTGGACTCCAGATCATCAAATTTAGACGCCGTGCTAGTTCTCTTGTCTGGCATCGATATGTTGGAGGGCTGGTACACATACGCCTGTAGTGATGGTTAGACATGTGACACTTTAAAACACGTAAAAGCAAAATTTAATATTATGTAAAGATGGAAATGCTGTGCTCGACATTTTCCATTTCGATCAGACTCACAAGTGTATTTCTTTCACTGTTATTATATAAAGCAACGATATTCACATTTTCCATGTTAAGTGTTGTAAGAACTATTTAAAAAAGATGACACTATATTTAAATTATACATTTATTTGCTGCAGTGTTTGTTTTAGCCTTCAACATACAAAAAAGATTGAGTTCAATTACTATACACTTATAATTATGTTTAAAATAACTCTTAACAATAACATTTCTAATAACCCATTTGCCTTTAGATCTGCGCTCATGGTCGTAAGGGAATATTTCAAACCTTCTTAAAATGTAATGTGTAGACTTTACATTATTTTGGGATAATTGATAATGAGATCAGATTGACCTTTAACCTATTTTCGTGGTCGCTAAGTGTCATGTAGTATATCCTGGCGTCATCAGTTATGAGTAGACAAAATTGAAAGACCCACTTTCAGGACCATTGGATACTCAGTATGTAGTTCATCCCTTCTTGACAGACTATAAATAGCTAGCACTAACCTTTAACCTATTGTCTTTGTCGTTGAGTGTCCTGTTATACGTTTCCTTTATGAGTAAATAATACTAACCTTAAATTAAACCTATTTTTGTAGTCGTTGAATTAGGTATTACTGACCTTTGTCCCACTTTCAGGGTCGTTAAGTACTCTGTAGTACCTCCCCTCGTTGTAAGCGAGTTCCTCCTCGTACACATTCTCCGGAATGGGCCGATCTCCTGGATACCGTTCATAGTGGTTTGAACGGTCCCCTGGATATGGTTCATAGTGCTTTGAATGGTCACTATTCTCGGACTGGTACGCCGGGTTGGCCCTTCCTACACCACCCATAGGGACATTCTCAATCCTGGAGTTATCTCTCTGTAATTCCTTAGGATCCAATTGGTTCTCGCTATCAAATCAAAAAGATAACGTATAAATCAAGAAAACATACTTTTTAAATCAAAAAATAAATGTTACATATAAACCATAATTTAATGATCGGTTTATTTAACTTTAAGTGGGGTGAAGTTAAATGTTTATTTAATGTAAGATGGAAGGATGTTAAATAATATAGTAGGTATTAAACAAAAACTTTTTGTTGCAGTTAGATATATCGATGACTATCGAATATTATCGCCAAAGGTTACACATAAGTGATGCAAAGCTTAGATGATTAGCGTGTATAAAAGTTTACAAAACACACCAGCTTTAGCTTTTTTGTAACTTTTAAATACAGCTAACAACCCTGCGTTGCATGACCTGTTTCTACCACAATGAAATAATTTACAAGAAAGCCAAAATCAAATATCGTTTCTTGTTGACATACACAAATAAGATGTAATGATATCATTTTAAGTATATAGACACTCATCATTCTTAATTTCATATAAAAAATATAAATATTATTTTAATTTAATGATATATAATAAGGTGTTCTGTTCTAATGAATCCTTATAAATAAAATAACCAATTCATGTCTTTTGATTTGTTCCTACTTACTCCGATCCTTTTTTAATCCGTTTATTTCTCCATCGAGCGACGAGATATATTGTAAGTAGTAGAATAACTGCAATGAGAACACCTGCGCATGAGCCTATTATAGCAGTGTTCCTTCCACTGAAGAAAACTAACACCTTTTCCTGACAAGTGTCGCCTTTGTAAACGTAATATGAATCTTCGTGGCATCTACAAAAGAGCGGTAAAGTGTTTTGAGAAATGTTGTCTTCAAAATTTCATTATATGTAGTATCATATGTATCTGCAATAATAGATAATAACATAACGTAACAACATATACAAAGACAATTCTGTTTCATAGAGTATTTGACACCGTTTTTGGTTCAATTCCGTGTTTGCAATCTTTGATACACCAGACATTTTGCCAAAGCGCGATAATGCATTTGGTTGTGTTGTGCACTTAGTGCGAAATGACTACATTACACTAATTTTGATAACTTTTTAAAATATTTCGTCCCCGTGAAGAAATTTGAAATGGCCACTCTGAATTATCACCAGACTAATGGATGTTGTAATATTCCTCTTTGAAATCCTCATTACCTGCATTCAGTTTCCCCCCGTTCGTTCACACTGCAGTCGCCATTTTTTGAGCATTTATTATATGTAGATATTTTGCATTTATGGCTGCAAGTAAATTTCATATTTTTCTCTTCCCTGCATGCTGTATATTTCGAGCAAGTACAAGCTTCCAAGAAGAAAGCTCTTATGTCTGAAATTAAAAATAGAGTTTAATATGCTAGCAATAAAGCAAAAACTGCTGAAAGAAACAATGGGCTTATGTCACCTAAATACAATTGTAGTATGCAATTTTATCTAGGTCTCAGTGAAACCAGTTTTTGCTGTACATTTTTTTATTTCAAATATCAACAATATAACAAGCAAATACTATATTTATCGCACTATATCTGATGACATCTTTTTCCAAACTGACTGAAAAGTCATATGAGGCAACAGAAAAAAATGTATTCTTTCAATATTAACTAGTTTTATCTTTATGATTAAACCTAGTACAAAGCAGACCAACTGAATTTCCAAGTATAACATCAAACTAAACAAACAAAGATAAACTTACCCTGTTGCATTGCCATGTTTGTTCTGTTAAATTGAATGTCCAAAGTCCTGCTTTCAACTGTTACTGAAAAGTTTTTAAGGTTTACTTCAACGAGACTTCTGTATCGCTCACTGACACTTGTATTCGGGTCCATCTTCACAGTGTAGTCGCATATTATAGAACCTGGCCTTAAAGCAAAACCGAAGACGGATACGTTAATTTATAATCACCATAAATTATCATTATATCAATACACATAACTGGACACATAGCTGGTTATTCTAATCAGTACTGTGGTGTATTCTCATAGCCCAACCGCAATAATTTATTATGAAATTGCTGTGCATATATTACATATATTGAAGGATTGATTTTCAATTTTTTGGCTTACATTGACTAATGAAAAAGTCAGTCTAGTGCAAATGAAGTGAACAAGCATTTTCAATGGGAAAGGAAATGATCGTGTGTACTAGTTTCATTGAAGCAGAACGAGGTGAAAACGTAAATATTGAGTGATGGTTGTTGCCAAATGTAATAAGTATCAAATTGGGCAACAAAAGATTATATATATACATATCATATTGTAATTATAAGTATGTTCATCGAAGACCATAACAATTTGTTTTATTTTCACTTATCAATCATAATTAAAAAGCGATTTTCAACACCAATTGAAATCAATGAACACATATTAAAAAAAATCATATAGATAATAGATATACATGTATGATAAAAAACATGCACAACTATATTTCTTTTAATTCTTAAGTCATTTAAAAAAAAGCGTTTTAAATGAATTTGTATCGAACTAGTTCCGCTAGAGTGATCTCCCCTTTATATGACGCCATTATGCAATCATGATGGCACCTAGGCATTATCCCTAGATTGCCTATCGGCATGAGTTTGTCTTTTAGTGAAAGATCGGAGGCCAGGGGGACAGAGTGTCTTACTTTCAAGAACTCAATATTCAACATTAAATAGACATATTAGCGGCAGAGTTGGAGGAACTTCAGAATGAAGGGAATAAATTACGAGTAGTAATTCAGCAAAATAGAGAGCGTATTTCTCGATATTGTTTTGGAGCTGTCAGTGAGGATCCAGAAAAATTTAACCCGAATGACAGCGGAAAGTGACAGTGAGTATAGCATGATCAAGATAGATAAAACCTTCTTCAATAAAGAAAAAGCCGAGGGGAGACTTAAGATAGAGGGTTACTGGTAGAGCTTTCAAGATTGTTGACTTTTTATGTGAGGAGACCACTCAGATTACAAATGAGAATACGATTACCGTAGACAGTTCCGGTGTAGTAAAAATGAAAAAAAAAAAAAAAAAAAAAAAAAAAACGATCGAACAAATCAGAACTGCATATGGAGCTATCGCCATTTGTAAACTATATTGAGTCCTCCTAGCTGGATTTGAATGGGATTAAAGACTACCTTAAGTACATGCAAACTACTTTCAGGTTTTCTATCGCTACACGCGTGCGAGCGTATTGTATTAAGGCAAAGAAATCGCTAAACCAGAAGGATTGCACAACGGATCGTAAAAGCAACGTCGCCGCCGACCATTCCTAACGGGGGAAAGGAAATATGTCGCCGCTTTTGAGAGTTGTGATAGAGAGAAGCACAACTGTAAAATGGTTCAGAACTGCAGGCTTTCTGTTGTCCCCGATCAACCGGACACAAAACACCCGTATCCGCAAAACGCAATTACGGCCCAGGGATCGTGCCTGTTGATAAATACGCTTTGTATTTCGTTTCGCCTGTTAGGCGCCATAATTTATATATACCAACTTAAGCATTATATATGTAACCGGATGTAATCTCGTTCTGAATATACAACATAATCACAGAAGTCATGCTTTTGAGTTTTTCTGTTTGTTTCGTCCTGACATTAACTAGAACCTGACGCTATCAACAGTGCCCGGGTTCATCTGTGAAGGAAACCCAATGAAAGGGCTATTACGGCACGAAGAATTGAAAAAAAATTGTTAGAAGGTGATGATTTTGACTATGACTTTATCTTCAACGGGGTTCGTTTTGGATTTAAACTGTTCGAAGGAGAATCTACTGTTATATATATGACACATATATATTTATTTGTATAACCAACCCTTTGTGTAAATGTAATCATTGTTTCATGATGTGTTGTCTTCCTTTCATTGTCTGCTGTTTCAGTGTTTGGTTTCAAATGTGTTATCTCCCCTTATGTGGAGCTCTCTTGTAAATGAGTTAAGAAGGGCGCACGAAGGGCACGAAGTGCGAAGCACTTGTAAGGTGCCACATACATGTAAATATAAGTAAAAACCCAACTGACAACTTTATTTTTTATACATATGGGGAAGGGCATCATGGGTAATCACAATAGATATGATGCTTTGTAGTAAACTCATTATATAATCGAGCCGTTCAAATGCTCTTATAATCTGCCAAACGTATTCTTCATCAGGCAGAAGCTCAGTGCTATCGCTCTTGATTTGTAAGCGTTGAAGTGATTTAGACCACCTTCATCAGCTGGCCAAAAACGGGATATCTGTTACGGAAATAAAATGTCTCTAATGGGAGTTTCCTTCTCAAATGGGGGTTTTGTGACAAGGATAGAGTGTGAATATATGTATAAAAAATAAATTAGTCGGCTCCGTTATTCCCATAAATTGCACTTTTTAACATTGTATAATTAATGGTTACTGAAACATTTGGCTTCGCCCTTTAAGGCCTTGCCTTCATTGATTATTCAAGCGTGGAAGGCCCAAATACAAATTTTGTTATGCAGGGGTGAATCTGTTTCTCAATGACGCTCCAACTTCCCGATGACAAATTAAAGACTTTTTCGTAAATGTTTTTTTTTCTTCATATTAAGACAAAAACTACGGAAGCCTTTTAGGGTCACATTGAAAAAAAATTTATGTCGTTATAACGACCTAGTATCTCATTATAACGACTTACCTAAGTCGTTATAACGACATAGGTAAGTCGTTATAACGAGATACTAAGTCGTAATAACGACACACATAAGTCGTTATTACGAGATACTAAGTCGTTATTACGAGATATTTAGTCGTTATTACGACATACTAAGTCGTTATTACGAGATACTAAGTCGTTATTATGAGAAACTAAGTCGTTATTACGACATAGGTAAGTCTTTATTACGAGATACTAAGTCGTTATTACGAGATACTAAGTTGTTATAACGACATATGTAAGTCGTTATTACGAGATACTAAGTCGTTATTACGAGATACTATGTCGTTATTACGACATAGGTAAGTCGTTATTACGAGATACTAAGTCGTTATAACGACATAGGTAAGTCGTTATAACGAGATACTAAGTCGTAATAACGACACACATAAGTCGTTATTACGAGATACTAAGTCGTTATTACGAGATACTTAGTCGTTATTACGACATACTAAGTCGTTATTACGAGATACTAAGTCGTTATTATGAGAAACTAAGTCGTTATTACGACATAGGTAAGTCTTTATTACGAGATACTAAGTCGTTATTACGAGATACTAAGTCGTTATAACGACATATGTAAGTCGTTATTACGAGATACTAGGTCGTTATTACGAGATACTAAGTCGTTATTATGAGAAACTAAGTCGTTATTACGACATAGGTAAGTCTTTATTACGAGATACTAAGTCGTTATAACGACATATGTAAGTCGTTATTACGAGATACTAAGTCGTTATTACGATATCCTAAGTCGTTATTACGACATAGGTAAGTCGTTATTACGAGATACTAAGTCGTTATAACGACATAATATTTTTTTTCAATGTGACCCTAACAGGCTTCCGTAAAAAACAAAACAAAAAACGCGCAAGTCGGGCCCAATTAGAAATACTGTGTGGAAAGCTTAATTTGGCACCTCGGGTCATTTTGAGGCGTATTCTCTACCCGAAGGAGTCTATCAAAGTGTTACTGTCAGAAGAGTTTGTGGTGGTGGAAAACATTTCTAAGGTCATTCAATGGGAGCTGTCATATCTTGGACGATAAACTAACCATATCATTCCAGATGGATGCATGCAACGAGGGCCCGGGGCATATCATCTAGGTGACTATTACTATGTGGACTGGGAGTTTGATATACACCCTACATCACACAAGCACATAAACTTCGATGGATTTATAGCAATACTTCTTGCGATTAGTTGGTGGTGCGAGTGTTTCAGAGACAAACGAGTAATATTTTACACTGACAATCAATAAGCCACATCGTTGATAAACAAGGGTATTGTAACGGTAGCGTGACCGAGTATGCCTGTCGCTGCTCTGTGCTGCAACTACAACTGTGATACGGTCCGTTACAAAGTTCTATCTTGGACCCAGACACACGAACTAAATGTTGCCGACAATATTTACAAATAAATGGCTTGTCTACTTGACTCATGATCACATGTTAACAACTATATTCTGATTCATTTACACTTGGTAAATACAACAACTGAATCACCTTGAGCACCCTGTATATTCAATACCACAGGTCTAAGTAAAGAGGCTGCTTTACTATGACAGTCAGTTCCTCGTGTACAAAGTGAACATTATTACGACACCTATACCGAGACACCTGTGACTACAATACCGAGTCACCCTTTTACCGCGGCACCGAGTGCTTTGGCAAACCTTGTCTCATTGTTCAAGTAACACGTCGCCCTGTGTTACTGAACACCTGGTATCGAACTGACACCCCGTTACCCTGTACTCGTCAGGTCGTCACCCTGTACTGCAGTACCCTGTAACGTATACCCCATAGTGGTAGCAACAGTGGAACCCCAACTTTCTCAGCTGAGCCCAAACTTATTCAGCTTGGTCATGACAGAATCTTGCCGAAGCAAAGATTCGCCTCTTACATCGTACTCCACATTTACAATCGTGCTAAACTACTTATATTATTAAGTTAACTTTAGTAAATTATTCTTGGTATAAAGAATTTCGATAATTAACTTCTTATTTGTTTCAACAGTTATCAAATTATCATTGCCAATATATCTTTCCTACATATAATTGTAAAATTAGAAACTATATACAATATTCCAGACCTGCCCATAAATTAGTCATTAATTAATTAAAGAATAATTATAAACTTTCGGAAATCAAGGGGAATAACTCTAATAAAAATATCTTACAACCATTTGCTTCAGTACCTCCCATTATAGGGTCAGCATGTGCATTTTACGTCTTGTGTTTTGGTTTTGTGCGTATTTTAATTTCTCATTGACATATATTCATATTGGTGGTGTAAACAAGGTAATGGCTGATACATGTCCCCGGATCCATACATTCCCGCCTCAAACAAGAATCTTGTATTCCTATTGGTTAAAATGATATCACGTGAAATCCAAGATATAGTCGTATCAGGTAAGTAGATATCGTATCAGGTTTAGACGATAGAGTAATCGTTCTTTGCCTATAACGTCATTAGCAACAAGATGACGGTCAAATGACGCATCGCGATGACGGCATTCAAAGTGATGGAGACAAAATGTTTGGTTGATAGCGCTGATGACCAATTTCAAGGCAAACCAAAACTGACAACACTTATTTAGTATTACAATTGTATATTTAACAGAAATGACCATGACAACGCATTCGAATCATTCAATGAGGTGAAAATTGCCGAAGTTTTGAGTCGTTTTGGTTTCCATACTAGGTACATAATGCATTTTATAGTTACTTAATGGAAAGGGTCTTCGACGGGATAAATTCGTTACACAGTTTGTAAGTGACCTAATACGCCTCGCCCGATACAAGTTTATTTCAGACCCAATATTTTTCCGTATTAAGTCACTAACAAACTGTGTTACTAATAGTCTGCCATGTTTATCTAGTGCAGATGGAGCGTTTGGGTCCGTCTTGGAGACAACGGCAATGGAGCTGAAAAGAAAGGCACGAGCTTAGTCAACGTCGGCAACATACGCGACGCACCTGAAGTGCTACTCTTCCTTCTGTGAGACACTTGATTATGCCATGGTTCCGGCGTCATAAGAAATGATTCAGATTGATATCGCATAGATATCAACTGTCAAGAAGTTTAAATTTTCGACGATTAAGCAATATCTTAATATTGTGTCTCATATTCATAGAATTGTCGGTCCAGATGATCTCCTTAAGGGGGATTATCATGTGTCACAGGAGTTATTAAGAGTGAAACGAGTATTAGGTGTATCTCAAACCCCGGTAGTTGTCATCACACCTAGTACTTTGAACTTTGAATCACATTTATCAGGTGTTGACTTGGCATTGCATTTCCGATTACTCATTTTGGTGTATTTGCCTCGCGGCATTCTTTGGCTTACTAAGACCAGACAATGTAACTGTTAGAGGAACCTCTGAGCGTACCCGTGATCCCAGACGTCTGGATGTGATGGCGTGCTCCGAGGGTTTCTTGATCTGTCTTCGATTGACAAAATCAATTCAATATAGACAAAAAGTGGTTGAAGTGTATTTACCTACACTGCCATCTTACAGTATATTATGCCCTGCGGTTGCTTTGCAATCTTATCTTAATAGAACTGCATCCGCCGACCCATCGGGCCCCTTGTTTTTATTCGGTTCAGAGGATGCTATTCACAATGGTAACATTAAAGGTCAGTTATTTAGGCGGATGGTGCAACATACATTGCAAATATGGCATCTCAGTGGACATGATTAAAAGCATTTGACTGTTGGCAAGTGATGCTGTGTATAGGTATATTGATGTGGATATTGAGGCCAAGGTTCAATGAAACAGTTTGGGAAAGCTGTTGCAAGCCTGTCATAATATGTATTAGGCAAACGCTTTTCGTGCTGACAGATTGTTATTGTTGTACGCAAGTTTCAATTTTAAGAACATACATATATACATTATCCAAGTACCAATCCAACTTAAACCGGTGCTAAAGAATAATCCCTCTTCCTACAGTCCATACTGTATACTATATGAGAGGGGATTTAATTACTTGTTATCACAATCATTTAATCATTATTTCGATTATTTTATTATTACCATCAACAACAAAATTGAGCGTATTATAATTTTGTAGTATAATTTCCCAATCAAGAATCTCATCTTGTTATTCCTTTAGTAACACGGTTCAAAGTGATAATTTTACAAAAAAAGTTTCGATGAGTGTGTATCGAACTAGTCCCGCTTGAGTGATCCCTCCTTTATGACGCCATTCTGCAATCAACATGCCATCTAGGCGGTCAGCTCGCTGTCCCATATTATTACACAATTCTAGGATGGATATAACGACAGTACTCCTGGAATATCGCGAATTCTAGGTTTGAAAACTTACCTCAATCTTGTTACGTTCAGAAAAATAAAACCTGGTGAGCCATTATATTTCGCTGTGAGCTACAATAAAGGGAAACGACGATGTTTGGCTCAAATATGATTACTAGCATCAAACAGATTTACAATTGTTATTTATATAATTGTTCCTTTAAAGGTATATATCTAAACCGAAATGGCTTTAATATTTAAAAATGTGAATGTAAAATGACGCCTCATAACAGTGTATTGTTAACACATAGCTTTTCTCATATTATCTAGCATTTGTTAAGCATTATAACCATCGCTATAAATGTTCTGGCGTCAATAAAGTTTTATTTATGAAATACAGTGGGCTTTTAAATCAGGTTTAAAGTGATGTCACTGAATAATTATCAATTAAAGTTTCCTTAAACACTTACGTTTATTTCAAAGGCGGCGACAAATGATTTGTATATTCTGGATTCATTATTTTTGAAACAATCTGTGAAGTTTCCTTCCATAACAATTGATAATGGTACTGATAGGTTTGAAAACGCTGCAATGAAAGCTAAACACAATATATAATATGTCAATACGAATACAAGTGTATTGCTGTAGCATACAAAACTCCAAGGACTCGAAAATGAACTTCTGAACATCATATATATTTTTTATTCGGAGGTCGGCATGGTACAGGTGATAGCCAAAAGTAAGGCGGTGGCAAGGAGGCATTAGGAAGGACAAATTCAAAGACAAAGAAGGAAATCGCCTTTTACAATCAATGCAATAGGGGCAACAGGTACAGTTCTAACGCTATTCTTACAATCAAATATGATGAAATGACGAATCATAATATTCCTCATGAAGGTTAATTCTGGAATTTGATGAACTACTATTGCAATTAGATAATGTTACTTTTGTCAGACTACATGGTATTTTATATTCAAATTTAATGCAACTAGGTAATAATATAGACACTGTATCAATATGTATAGGTATTTGTTAAGAGCGACTATTTGATCGTTAACATATATTCTATTTCTATTTTTCCCCAATTTGAAATTGTCAAAAACATGTATTGCAATATTACGAAAAAATATAAACATGAATCGATATATATGGGTTTTAAACAAACTTAAATTTTTCTCAAGCTATGGCTTTGATGGTTTGTGTAACAAATATACCTGTATATCAATTTCTTTTTTAAAATTTGAACTACTTGTTATGCGGTCATGGGGCCTTGTCTATTTGCAAAGCTATATACCGTCATCAATACACATTGTGGAACAAAATTAATGTATCTAGACACATAAAGGCGATAATGGTTACATTTCTAATGTATCTCGAATGAAAAACCAATCAACAAACAGTTACAATCTTTTTTCATTTGTGGTTTTAATTTTAAAAAGCTCGATTTGTCTAAATCTACGCACTCGTGGTAATTGAAGAAATGCTTGTTCCAATTTAAGAGAAAAGAAAAATACTCACACCATTTAGGTTTCGGTTCCTGGTACTTTTGTTCTTTTCTATCTAAGTAGCCTTGGCATACGTTGCTACAAGATGGAAAAATATTCTGAATATCATCGCCAGTGTGAATCGTATTCACTCTAGTGTTGCTGGTCGATGCTGCTCCGGTGTTGCTGGTCGATGGTGCTCCAGTGTTGCTGGCCGTTGGTGCTCCGGTGTTGCTGGTCGATGGTGCTCCAGTGTTGCTGGTCGATGGTGCTCCAGTATTGCTGGTCGATGGCGCTCCGGTGTTGCTGGTCGATGGTGCTCCAGTATTGCTGGTCGATGGTGCTCCAGTATTGCTGGTCGATGGTGCTCCGGTGTTGCTGGTCGATGGTGCTTCGGTAATGCTGGTCGATGGTGCTCCGGTGTTGCTGGTCGATGGTGCTCCGGTGTTGCTGGTCGATGCTGCTCCAGTGTTGCTGGTCGTTGTTGTTGCAGTGTTGCTGGTTGTTGCTGCTACAGTGTTGCTGGTCGTTGCTGTTTTCGTCATGGTAGTCGCTGTATTAGTTGTTAGTTGTGTTGGCATAGTGGACTGCATACTGCTTAGTGTTGATTGTTTTGTTGAGCGCATCCATTCATCACATTTGCAATCTTTCTCTGCAAGCATTCATATAATATCTTGATTCACATTAGTTGTATTGATGTTAAATTATACGTCAAATGAAAGTTTATGCTAAGTGATAAAATTGTTTAAAATGAGTTCTCAGTGTTGTTAGACCGGCAATAATATACAGTAAAAATATGGGGTTGAGGGATAAAGCAATTTTCTGGTTTCCCGAGACATGTCTATTTCCCAAGGCGGATCAGCTAATCTTAGCTTCAAGCATTTCAAATTATTCCGAGATGACAATTAAGATTCACTTGGATTTCAACAAATTTTATTTCGAATAACGAAAAAGGATTAAACAACAGGCATTGCCTATATTAGTTTTCTCCTAGTAACAATGAGTATATACATATGATTCAACAAAATTCTAATTTTAAACATATTCATGAACATAATATACTGTAGCAATTGTATTGATGAATAATGTTGGGATAAGGACAGTATTTAAGATATCATCTCCAATATACTTATGTGCGAAATTTATTGTTTTTCAAAATATATATAATCATAATTTAGAGATTAGAATATAATATAAATGACTGGATCTATCCACACATAGGATACAGACCTAAATGACAATTAAGATTCCATGTCCGTTTTGTTTTACTTCTATTCAACCCGCCAGTTAAAATTTGATTCCACTGTTATTTCTCAATATTTCAAAATTTTAAACCTCTAGGCATAATCCTGAAATTATATAAACAAGTATTGTTGAAATTCCGAGAATTTATCACTTGCATATAGCCTACATTACAGCTGTACGTTTATGTACATGTAAAAGGTATTGTCCTCTGACCCCATTGCATTTTTCACAAACCTCTACCTTACAAGATAAACTTAACGACATGTTCGGTAACATTTCCGATCGATACTAACGTCGTCTGAGTACGTCAACGGAGATGGCGTGATCAGAAACTAGCTCCACCAAATTGTTACGTCACCTATCAACTGATGACGTGATCGGAAACAAGTCCCGCCCCACCTCGAATCTGATTGATTCGACGAAAAATAAGTGCGGGTGTGTGCTAGCTTCCAGGGGTGTGTTAGTTCGAAAGACTAACACACAGCAGAGCGAGGATTTTGGAAAAAAGTAGGGAGCTAGTCAATTTAACCAAGTAACCTTTATATAGTGTAAACAATGGAGAGGTACATTAAAATTGAATTACGTGACAAAATAAGATATCACCATGTATACACTGGTTTGGCGAGACAATCAATCGCAGAGGAGAACATTCCATTATCTCAACGTAGAGAGGGGTCACGTGTTAAAACAATATAACTTTTATCATAATTACGCAATTTATTATATTTGTTGCTTTTCTTTTTTATATTTTGCTTTAAAACCATCTTACCTGCCTTTGTCATTTCTGTGGAAGCTGCAGCAATAATTGGCAAAAGGCCTATAATATCAAACAAAATATTAAATGTAAATGCAACCATTTTAGATTCTACATTGACTGGTGGTTGATACTATATGAATATTACCTGCTATAGATGGTGACACTGGATGAGTGATATTCCGAAGGGTGACACCAGTCACTGTCACTATCTTAAGCAAATAAGCAAATAGTATTTATTTTATCATATCAAAAGCAAAAATAGTTTCCAATAAATTCTTTATTTTCAATTTTCGGCCTTTCGACCTATTAATCATACAATATTGAATGTATATTGCAGCATGAAGTACAAAATATTTTTCTATCACAATACGTCGTGTTATTCCACTCTCAGGCCATTTAATATATAAATGTACTGGCTGTTGGATAAATATATTGTTATTCCACTAGTGAAATAACACGTTCCGGTCTTTTGATTGGTTGAAATTTGAAACTTTAACTTGAACTACTTTTTTTCATTGTTAAGTCATCTAGATCATCGAATGACGTCATGTTGCTGTACTCTGATCGCTGCTTGCAGAACAAACCGCTGTTGACACGGATGTGTGACGACGATGGTATCTTTCATGTTTCATTCTTAGCATAAACTATTAACTATTTACAATTGTATTTTGTTTAGTGGTATATTTTTATGAACGAGGATCGTGTGGGTGATTTTGGTAGAATAAGCGCACCTAGGCCGGACTAAAACTTGGTTACAATGGTTTGATGATGATTTTGCTGGAAGTAGATGTCACTTTGTCGCAAACATGTCCAAATGTACTTCGACAACTATTAGTTGACTGTTCAGGTATCTATCATAAGGATTATTTTACCCTTATGAAACTAAGAATTATTTGTAAATACATTGAACTTTCTAAAGTATAATTTTATAGTTAAAGTTATTTCATAAGGAAAAGGTGCTTATTAGAAAACTTATGTACATTCGATCTATTATATTATTCGAGACTTTTAATTACAAAATTTCCCTCAATCATTTGAATATTGTGTAATAATATTGTACTGAAATTCTATGATCATTTCATTTACTTTTGATATTGTTATTCGTGATTCTTTGATTTATTGTTGTCGGCTTAACTCTGTAGTAATTATACTTATTTACCGTATGGTGTTAATCTACTAGTACAACTATATATTAAGAGCACTGGTCAAACCAAATATGACACGTATCCCCAGGACAATGGACACGCTAGTTAATTAGTTCATTTGCAAGCTTAAGACCACTGACCACTGAGACGAGTAGTGAATGTCATTTGTTAATCTTTTGTGTCAATTCCTAATGTAATCTTACGTGATATACTTTGTAATCAGTTAGGGGCTAGAGCTCGGACGGCACGGGTCGATTTTCGAATACTCCTAATTTATATCAGGAAAATTATACAGCATCTTTAAATTTCATAGTTTTAATCGGAATATATCACAACGACGTCATCTCCGCTGTGAAAGTTATATTGTGTATATATTTTATCAGTGTTTGTAACACATTTCACATGAGAAAAATATCATGTCGGCTTATCCTTTAATCTGTTATCTGAAGTCAAAATAAATTGTTCTGACTGACGTATACAATTCAAAAGACAGATAAACTCGAGATGTTTGTGTCATCTTTAAATGTCAATAATTCTTATTACAGGTAGGACATTTTATGCTATTGTATATATATGTTTGTTATCTATTTTTATTATTACGATTACTTATTCATTTTGTATCATCAAATCGTTCATTGTTTTAATTCTTATTTTGTAATTAATAACACAATGTGATGTATCAAGTAATATGATAGTACAACGTACTTCAAACTCGATGTGTATTTTATAATTACAATAAGTAAATAATTGAAATTGATGTAAATTAATTTTATGATCGGCCAAAGTTACTTATATGGTAGAAATCTATTTTAATTATGGATGTCGATAATATAATTGAAATTAGCAATCTTTAATAAGGTTCTGCAAAGCGAAAAATATCCTCTTACTAGTATAGAATATTAATGGTCAATACAATATGATCGATCTGATAATATTTATACTTACTTGTCACTTCTATTATACAAACTAACCAAGGCAAAGTGAAGTATATGATGGAATAACTGACACCGAAAACGTGACCATTATGACGTCGCTAATGTTGACGTGGTGACGTCAACTGATCACCGTCAAAATGACTGTTCCATTTTGTGGTTTAAATCGTCGTTGATAAACGATTTTCATGGTCTAGCTTAAACAATGTCTTTGCAGAGACCCTAAACTGAGATGATAATGTAAATATAATCATTAAACTATCTTCTCATGGCATACAATGTATATGGGCTATATAGATGCCAGAGCTTTGCAGAAAATCATCTCAGCGCGCATTATGAAGATTGTCTGCAAAATTCTGGCATCTTTATAGACCATAGATGCAATAGAAAGATAAATAGAGGTGACATATCTCTCATTTAAATCATCACAATGATATGAAAAAAAAATAACTATCAAAACAGTACTAAATAACATGAATTATTGCTTCCTTAGTTTTGATTCCATGCATTTATTGAACATTTATATGTCTACCGAATAAACTTCGAAAGTACAAAACTAAATACTCACATAAACTGAACAGCATAACTAACTGTTGCTCTGAAATGAAAACAAGTCTACTTAACGTTTTGAAACATGGCGTGATGATTTTGTGCAATTTTCACGTGGGCTTCGAAATCACAAAATGTCGTGGGTAAAGTACTATTTACCGTCGATTAGTCCCAACTTCCGGTGATTATGACGTCACAAAAATCACGTCAAATGACTACGTCATAATTACTGAAGGTGGGAATAATCAACTGATAATAGTACTTAGCCCGCGTCGTTTGGGGATCTCGAAACTCCCGCGTGTAACTGACCATTTGAAAAGCGGAGAAATTGTCTTATTTAGCGGATGTCTTTTTACAGACTTCTAGCATACTTATACTACAACAGCCATTCTGTTACGACGTCCTCGTATTCTGGCGTCCTGTTATTGTTTATATCATGGCATCGTAATAAATGGCGTGCCTAGCACAGCAAATATAACTGTTATCCCCTATATAGCTAAATATATATACTCAAATATTATATGGGCGAAGTCGCAGACGGATGTTATAATTATAATTCTCACTATTAGTCTAAGACATATAGAAATATTTAATTCAAAGGGACAAAATAATCGACATAATTACAGTACAAAATGGAATAGTTGTGTCTTTTGTTGAAAATCTTTCTTGTCATACTGTATTAGAATTAAAACGTTGATCCAATACAGACGTTGGTACATTATAATTAACATAGGATGGATATACCAGGAATCTACATTTGTACTAATTTAGTCACAGTAACACATGTCATCATAGACATACAGAAACTCACCTTTCATTTTGAAAATTTCACAAAAACACCAATTTGAGTAATATCTCCTTTGGATGTAGATCAACAGAATATATTCCTTTCACATGTCTAAATTTGTACACCTAAAAATGCATCATCAACATGGTAAGACCATATCTATACGAATTTCATTTGCCTTTATCAACTTTGTGAGGCAACCATTGGGGACTCTGCCGAGGACCTATTTGCAGTCGCCTTATCTAGAGAGAATGTTTTATTAGTACAAAAAGACCAACTAAAATAAAGTATATTCCTTTACTTTATATTGAAATAACAAATTAACTTATATTTTAACAACTGATGTTTTAATACAAAAGTATTTAAAATGATCACATATTTGATTCTGAATGAATAATTTTCGAATCTCGTAAATCATTAGCTAAAAGTAATTTGTTTACTTATCAAAAGGTCAATTTTATAGAGTCTATGCTACTTTCTATAATCCCAATATACAATAGCTCATTATTATTTACCAACTCTATCATAAATGTGAAATATACGTCTAATAATATAGCTTGTTTTTTAAATATTAATTTAGAATTCAAATTATTGTCTCTTTCCCTGTTGGGGCCCCTTGTTCTACATTGTACGTATCGATACCTCTGTCTAAGTATGGGCGTTACTAACTGTGATACGATCCCGATACAGGCCCGTCCCGGAAGTACTCATCCCGGTAGGGTGCATACACCATACAACAGTCGATAACAACGAAATATCGTTTAACAATTGATATCTTAGATACACGGAGGTAAAATCTTTACTGAATGGAATGCGGGTATATTGCACAATATCAAGTAAAACCGCTAATGTGATATGTAAATAACCATATGCAGAACAATAAATGAATACAATTCAATGTTTTATTGTAAAGGATGCATGTCAATCTGAGCAACATGAGTACCATTTACACCTGAAAACGCCTATAAAACAATAACGTAGAAAATGAGATTGCATGTGCTCTAAAGCAGCTCTCCATATACACATCTAAAGGTAACGACGTCATGTATATAGACGTTCTCAATTAAGTTTAATGATATTAAAAACGAATAGAAAGCTTTTTATGGCAAAGTCTGTTAGCCATGAATGTAAATCACAGAGATATCACATCTGATGTTCACAGCAAGTCATAGGTGGTTAATGTCAATATAAAATCAAATCTTGATACACAGTTTGTTAAGTCAAAGCGACAGAATCAATATTAATGTGAATACAAGGTTATCAGGGAAAAGATAGACAAATCGTTCGATCACTTTATCTTCTACGCGACATATGTACACTAGGGTTCGTCATTGCTACCGTGTGTCTTAGCAACAAAACACATAGGTCATAACCTCAGGTATTAAAACATACCTGAGAAGCTCACAAATCTGATAGACAAAAGTCCTTAGGCGATGTACTTCCTGCCTTGTAATGTAATACCTGGGTAGGAATTATAATGGTTGGTGCTGTTTAACAGAAATGCTGTAAGATTTAAGTGATAGGCTATGAAATACATTCCATATGGCATTGATACTAAAAGTAAAACGTTGTTTCGATAAGACAATAGCCAAACAACAGAGTCATTAATGAAGTTTAATTGATTTCCTAACAACACCAAAGGAGAGAAGTTTATTAAGCATACTAAAATAATAGAAAATATATTAAAGATATAAAGACACTACGCGATTATAATGTATTGTATGCAGCTAAAACGTAGGGAGTGTTTCTTCAGATGAAAGACTTAAGTAAAGAAGATTATAAAGAAAAGCAGCAAAGGGGTCAAGTGAATCCACAATTTATCTAAACAATAAAATACCATTCCAACTATTGAAGCCGAAATGAATGCGTTTTACAACGATAGTCATAATTTAATTTATAGTTTCACTTTAATTACTTAATCCTACCAAACGTAGTTGGCAATGCCTATTCGTTGACTGGCAGTCACTTATTATGTTACTATTATAATAGCTGTGATGTCACAATGGCATGCAGCTGATCATGGAAGATTGCCGTATAAATAAAGGTTAATTTATTGCACTTATAGTCAATGCATTGATCTCTGTAAATATCATAATTCGCTGTATTCAGTTGGCAATTACAGAAGAACAAGTAGACAATAGAAAATTAAACGTGAATTAATTGTGCTGACGGAGTGGGTCAATGAGTTAGTTTAAATACGATATTTGTCCCTCATCTGACGGAGCATGCCTCTTTAGCTGAGTCTTAAAAGTCATAGTTTTATACACTGGAGACCAAGGTTCTAGTCCTGGTAGGCGCACACTTCAAGATTCAGGTGTATATTTTCCGCGTTCTTCTACAATTGTACCGGTGTCTTTATAACATCCATCTTTCATTAATATCAACTAATTGCATTTCAATAATTGCATAACCAGTGCACAGACAATGCTGTATCCTTACTACTACATAGACAGTTAGATTTAGATGTATTGCCTACTTGTCATTCACCAAACAGGTGGGATAGCTGGTGAGCGACATAGTGTAAACACTTTTATCAAATTACATTGAGTACTTAGTATAATA
>SAYR01016668.1:0-18648 GCA_004382745.1 Argopecten irradians irradians | reverse complement strand
AAAGTATTTAATTGCATTTCCAATTCATTTCATAACAGGAAAAACCTGTTCAAAGCAAGTATCTTCTCAAGACTCATTTCTCCGCAATTGATACCATTTAAAAGTGAGTTTTGAGTGCAGTATTATACCTCAGATTTATCGACTGGAAAAACCGAGAGGTAGCATGTTAGGCAAAAGAAGTGGTTATCCATTTCTTTGGCTTAGGGATTAAGGCCTTGGAACCTTAGAGCCTCGTTAGTCCAGTATTTTACCATTCATCACCTCAGTGTATAGCTAGTATTTATACTTCAGATGATCGCCTATTTTTGTTGCCAAATTTTACGCAAAAGTAGGTTGATACTCTCATAACTCATTGCTTGAAATACGCAGTTGTTATTGTGTTAGCACCGTATTTTATTGCTCGAAATCCTCAATTCCACGGTAGGTGTTAGCAGTAATTTATATGATACCCCTTAAGTTGTTAGCAGTATTTTACATTAGTATTGGCGGAATAGGAGTTCATTCCCTCATTTTACCGGTGGATTGTGCTTACGCCTCTACGTTCTATTTTTTATACGGGGAGAAGTATCTTTACCTAGTGTTAGCAGTATTTATATTGATACCTAGGGTATAGCACATATTTATAATTGATCAACGACTTCGGCTCTTCTAATGAAGTTCGGGGACCTCGTTGGCGGCTTCCTAGCATGTAATCTTATGTATTATTTGATTACCTAATTGATGTTTTTGATAGGAGCCACGTAAAATATGTCTTTCATTCGGACTTGATAATCCTGACAGTGTCATCACAGATGAGCCTTGAGGCATTGGTCAGGCAGCGTATAGAGAAAGATTGTACCCTGCTGGCCGTTAAGTTGGGCTATTACGGTCAAAAAGTATTCGATATACAAATTTTTGGTAATCTATACACAATTTCTCTTCTTTTCTCACTAACGTGTGGTAAGCCTAGTTAATTCTTTTTTCTCACTCATAATTGCCTGATACCACGGCTTTGGTCACTTTAAGTGTTAAAGTCTAGTATTTATATTGATACCCTTAGTGTTAGCCTCATTATTGTAGGTCTTTGAGTATTATTGGGTGAGATTATCCGGGCTTATGTGTTATGCTAGTATTTACAACTTGATAAACCTTGGGTGAGGGAAGGCTTATGGGGGTTCTGTGGTTTACTCGCAGCCCTATTTTTCGGCTAGACGACTATCTGAAATACCTGTCTCAAAGTCTAATAGTATGTATAATGTTAATGGTATTTGACTTCATCCTCATATGATACTTATGGTTCTGTGTTAAGCGCCGTTCACATACAGTGGAAGTGAGGGGATCTGATAAACTAAACCTTGGGTTTCGGATCTCAAGGTTGCCTCATTATAGTGTTTAGCAAATGATAGAGTACTTCTATATGTGGGATGGTAGTCGCCTTTGCTTATGGTGGTGCTTCAGCGGCACGACTGTCATGTATTATATTAGGACATACTATTATAAGATAAAGCGCTGCAACAGTCCAACATATAAGGTAAGATACGCACATACAGCTATTTTATAGTTGAGATAACACCACCGGGCAAGTTTCTACATGTGTATACAGACAGTCATACCTTTCGCTACAATATTGACATCTACCCACGTTAGGTCGAACTATCAGACAGTCACTTGCATATAACCAATTGGGTTAGGGACTCGTCCTTAAACATGATCCCCATTGCTGGTAATAGTGGAGTTGTATGATTAGCAGTATCAAACATAACAATAAGGCTCAGCTACAAATCTCACTGGCATACACACCACCGCATACATGGGAGGACCCGTCCTTACATGAAACAAACAAACAAAATCACTAGGTAAGGAGCTTCCTTACTAGAGATTTGTATTGGAGATGGAAGGAGCTAGTGGTACTTTAAATATTTATAATGTTGATAATGCCTATCAAGTGATTAGGAGCACGGTGATAAGTAAGGATAGTGGGCCTCTGTCTAGGTATAAGGTAGAGGTGAAAGGTAGCTGTTAAATATTGAGATTTGCCTTTAATATCAGTTTACGCCTTCAAGCAGCTAACGTTAGCCTTTCGAGATAGAGAGTTTGCATACACCATGATTTCGTTACATACGTCTTATTGTATGTATATTATGTTTGAGATATCATATATTCTATATGTTATAATTCTAATGTTATTGTCCATTGCAGGCCATATTGTTAGCACGCTCCAACTTGTAATAGACCTTTCTCGATTAACGCTGACAATTTTCAGATCGTGTGTCACTGCATTGTATGTACAGTTGTATGACACGAGTACACTTTTGGCAGTTTTTAATAGAAGTTCATTGCAGTCATTTATTCGGAACATACATACAATGGGTTGTGTGAGATAAGGACAACTGGATGGTATTCTTTAGCACTTTCTGCTACTTCTGAGCACCGATAGTGGAGTAAGCGTGCTCTCAGCTCACTAATTGTGAGTACATATATATTAAGTTAGAATATTGTTGGCCTTGAACGTTTTTCATGGTATCGCACTTTTGTGTGGGCTGATTATAGAGGCGGCACGACGTCAGAGAAGGTGGCTTAGCAGATGTACTCATGAGTATTCTGTGCTATTCTCGCAATGGTCCCTGGAGTTGTTGTTGTTAGCATGATCGTATTACTATGTGACCTGGTGCGATATGGAGCGAAAGTGGTTAAATTTTCTGCTAAGTTATTAGGTGTTTGAATTCCACAGAGAAGAAATCGTATACAATGTGTTTGCCAGGTATTGGATGAACTTAATTGGGCATATACATAAAAAAGAGTGAGCAAGTTTAGTGACCATGCTATAGCTGTGATAGTCAATGGGTCGCGCTAGTTTACATAGCAATAGGATATATATAAACTATTTGCATATAAGTGAGCACCAAAGTTCTGTGTGTACCACGAATATGCACTGAATATGCTGAGCAGTACGATGATCCAAATAAGTGGTCACAATCATTAATGAGCACACGAGGTACAAATTCCTCAAACATTATTCAGATATGCCCAACTTAATATGTAGTTGGTTTATTTAGGCTTATGAAAGTATATTTTTGGAGCAGTGTATGTGAGATAAACGCTATCGGTGTGTTTTTTAGGCGAGTAATTATTGTCACCTCTACTGTAGATGAGTGCTACCCCTAGGTCGTAGTTAGCTAATGTATTTACTAGCATGTTTGAGAATTAACCTAATATGTGAGTCTTTCAGGAGCCAGTAATGTAATTCTGATGTGTTTCGATATATTGAGTACTTCCAATAGTTTTGATTAATTGTCGGTTATGAATTTTTATTTATAGAAATGGCTCTAAATGCAATCATCTCTCATGACTTAGTAAGAAATATTTCTATTGGTCAAGTATTTGAAATAATAGACATATGAGATAGCCGCCATGGCCAGGGAGTTCAGTAGTCTGTGGTCTCATGGCCAAACGCTTAAATGTGAATTGCCAATTTGAAGAGGAGAAGGAACTAAATGATATAAATAACATACATATAATAAAAAATATATTTTAGTATGGGTGTAGATTATAAGTCAGTATTATATTATAAAACAGAAAATACGTTCTCCAATAACGCTGCTAATAACACAGAGAGAGAGATATAGAGAGAAATGATAATATACACAGCGTAGAAACATTCATAACGCAGAGTATAGGTAACCTGAGAGAGAGTAAAAAATAAAGAAGAGAATATATTCCATGAGATCAACAGGAATATATAGGATATAAATATAGTAATAATCTTACGAGAAATAGCAAATATTTACAAGAAATACACAAGATAATGTTTTAGGGACTGTTGCCTCTAAGTCTTCATTTCGGCGTATAGGAGTACTCTAATAATAGATGCTTAATAAGAGTATAATGTAGGTAACGGTTCTATTGATAGATCTATAAAGATGGAAGTATAGAGTTTTCCCATGGTATATATATAGATATTAATAGATAGATTATGAAAAGTGTGGACCTAAGAAGCATTTGAGATAAATAAGGTCAGTATTTAATCGGCACTTTGATAGGACCCAAGGCAGTTCAAGTAGCTCGTCATATTTCTGACTGGTGATTGGGGCATACAGGATATTGGAGTTGCGCCTTTGGGTTAGGATCATTATAGATATAGCAGAACTTAAATATGTCTATATATGCATCGAGTTGAGGATCACCCTCGCATCTGCAATATATATATTATAGAATTTGTTTTGATTTATAAATGTATACAGTGATGTCTCGATTTCCAGGTCTAAATATATATGGAATTATACGGTGTCCAAATTAACGGAACTGTGGGCTCCCAACATTTGTGGTTAACCAATGTGTTCGGGTAGGATCCGTGTTGGTGAATATAGTGTGAGTATTATAGAGTGTATTGATTAGTTAGGGAGAATCAGGCGATGATAGGTCTTGATTAGTATGGTGTTATACATTGTTTAATATTTAGTCAAATGAGTGGATTCTGATTAGGATCGCGTAGGCGACTATTTTTATTATGGTTTAATGATTATTCAGCTGAACGAGAGAGAGGCAGCATAGTGGCCCACACATACGCCACTTATACACGACTCATCCTCCGCAGGTCACTGTTATTGTATTGATCTTGTCAAGAAGCCGGAGCACTCCAATATTAGCTAGTACTTCTCTGTGTCACCCCTGTTTACATTGAATTTTCATCGCAACATGTATATAGCCTCGGTGGTGGGGTCCTGCTTAAGAATCCCGAGATATAAGTAAATGATACGCGTGACTTTTTTAAAACCATTGTTCTCAGCGTGGATCGGTGATGCAGTACTGGTTGGTGTTCTAAATGGGCAGGATACACTGACTATTCTTTGCAAGCAATAGATTAGGCTATATAATAGCCAGTTGATGGCATTTAGGTAAGTAGTGGATATTTACCAACGTACATGGTACATTCTACAAGTATCCAAACTATAACATAGTCTGGCTTAAAATATGCAGAACGTTTAGACACTCAGGCTTTAACGAGAAACGTTCTTTAGTGTATGCGTCATTAATGCAGCCACTCTACAGCTCGCTATTAATAACATATAGCATGTATGGAAGCGGTTCTCACTTGTCCATCTCACACTCCACTCTCGCTTATTTACGCAGGAGTGTTAGTTATTTATTAAAAGTTAGGCCTGCGGCTTCACGTTATACACACGATTCTCATTTAGCATATATGTGACTAACCGCTGTGCACTCACATGTTGGGAATTAAGCGGTCGCGAGAATTTAGCATAGCAGTATCTTTAGCATTATCTGAGTTAATTGATATTCAAAAAAAGACCCTGTACTAACAGTGTTACGCCAGTAATAGAGTAGTTTCTATCACATTGGCTCTGTATGAAATAAGACGACATCACTTTTTAAGTTAGGTTAAGCCTGGTCCAAAGTATGGCATTTTGAGATTAAATTTAATACCAGACTCATTTGTACTGGGTTTGCGAATTGTAAGCTCAAGATACTTTAAGGATTGCACATGGGAAAGTCACACCTGCTTATGATGTAGCCTGTAATGTGAAGTCAAGCGTACTTTGTTTCATTTAGTAAATATCGGCCCCTTGTTGATAAACCCTATACAGGTTGGTCTAATGATAGGCTTATGTTTATTTTCACAACTCTAAAGTTTTTATGCTCATTAAGTTATTCGTAACTCTGGAATATACCTATTTGAATCAAGTAGAAACATAGTTCTTATCCTAGGCTGGAATTGGCATAGTTAATATAAAAGTAGAGTTGGGTATTGTGTCTTATGATAGCTCTGGCACTATCTTGAGTTCTATTGAAGATGTCTCTCTGACACAGATAATTTAGACTTCGGGTTGAATGTGATAAATGAATTATTTCCCGCACGATCGAGGTGTGGTAATATAGTCATAGATATATTCATGTTCTATTTAGTATATATTAGATCTTCAATAGATAACGCTGCATCAGTATGTAGGCTTTCAAATTGTTGTGAGTTGAAGAGTAACAATTTTTGTCAAGGAGAATCAATAGTACAGTTTAGTCACTAAGTTTGTCTCATGAGTCGCTATGGTTATTGGCTAGTTATTAAATGGAGTAGATGACTATATTGGAATTATCAAAGAAAGAACAACAGAACGTAAAGTACTATCACTTGTGAGAAATATATGTCTAATCTACTACAGCAATAAGCACACGACAATCCTATGGTTTTAGATATCAAGTTCACTAATTGACAACAGTGGTTCCAATTTACACTGCTCAACCCACTTATGTTAGTGGAGTGAGCATATGATATTATTGATGGTTTAACTTGAACTCTCACATCTCATACATTTACCAGTATGATTTTTGATGACTGTTAATACTTACACAGTTTAAATAGTGTCGCTGTTTGGAGAGGTCTATGTTCGGTGTGATCTGTCATTAGGCTCACACGCTGCTCACACTCACACACTAAGCCAGTAATCTCAAGATCTGAGAAAATATAGGTTTTTCGGGAAGTCAGGCTGAAAAAATTGGAGTCGGTACATTTGGTAATTAAACTCTATTGTTGCCTCATAAATGTTATACCTACACATCAGCTCGACAAATTATGACTTTAGAAGGTACTTTTGCACTAACTAAATGTTGCTGGAATATTCATTACACCTCCGACTACTTTGTGGCGAATAACTAATTTTGTCAACATAACAATGAGAGAGTTACAACTAAATATGGTAAGATCATATATTAGTCATATCCGTTTTTGCATGGTGTAACTAGATTTCGCTTGGTATGTGGTTGTAGTTGGTTGTTATAAAGAGCTCTTAGAGAGTATTAGTATAGATATTGAATACTTAGACAAATGTTTGAGACTAGAGTAAGGTTTAGAGGTAAACAAGCTCCTATGATATTTCATTTTGGGTTATTAAATTGGGTGCGATGCTATTTGTATACCTCTAGATATAGGCAGTTGAATTGTCATCATGGTTGCCTGGGTGTAGCATCTGGTGTCTCGTTCGTGGACATTGAACGTGTATATAGGCTGACTAAAATATGTAGCGATTGACCGCTTTATCTTCGTGGGTTCCGTCTGGTTGCTTTTGGTTTTGGTTTGGAAGTAACAGTAAACACGATCCTATGTTTAAATGCAGTTGCTGTTTATCGGGTCATTGGTTAATGGAGGTTCGGGCCTCCTCACTATATGTTGGCATGTCGGTATGTGTTTGTCGAGGATTGGAGTACTGTGCGCGCTGAGACTTTGGGGTATGTGTCGTGTGTAGATCTTCTTGATATAGTGGAATCTGTTGCTGTTCAGTGCTGTTCTTTTATTAGTGTGGCTATTAATGTAGTTAGATCTAGCTGAAGCCAGGTGCATACACAATGGTGAATGACGTGAGCTCCAGTAGGCGAATCATCAATCCACCCACAATCCGGTTTCACATTATATCTGAGACAAGCGGGGGGCAAAACTAGTCGTTCACCACTATCGTCGGGTCAACTGCGGTATAGTTGTCTCTGTACCAGCTCACAGACAGTAGGAGTCCTCAGGAGAGATCTTACGACTTTTATGACGCTTTATGGTGATGTTCTTACAGGCCTAGGGAGCGATCAGAACCGAGAGTCCTTTTCCAATCCTGCACGGGGCGAACCTCAACGCTCTGAAGGCCAAAAGGTGAGGCGGGTACCGAGATGGGTGAGGGCCTTTTTAGGGAGAAGATTTTAGTGTATTAGGAAGGAAGAGGAAAAGTATAATGATCACTTAAATTAAATTTAGTCGCCTTTTTACGGGTTTATACATTTGGCCAATTAAGAGACATCTGATAGCTAAGAGATAGGTGGTAGCAACAGTTACTTATACGTTACACGCCTTATGGTAAGTGCTCTCCACGGGGGGTGCCTGACTGAGACTGTTTTGTTTCTAATTGACCTTACTGGCCGTTTTCGGCGCACCTAAGATGTGTTATGCCAAGTAGCTCTCTCTATATCTTATTATGGCCTTGAGGGAGTTGTAGTGTTAGGAGTGGAGCCGTTCGGCTGTTAGGTCTGTTGTGGTATAGGGAAGGCTACTTAGGGTTTCCTGTTCACTTAAGACTGTTGGGCACGATTGGACACTAACATCTGATCCAAGTTCTATGAAGGGGCAGTTTTTTTCACTCATGACTTATGAGTCGACTTAGTCTAGCATTAGCGAGTGTTGAGTAGGCGTATCCAAGCTGATGATGTCTGTCGTTGTAGGCTCAGTTGGATACAAGTTTTTAGCGTGTTTAGCAAGTATTATGCGATTGGAGAGCCTCCAATAGATGTGTTTATTGTAGCAGTAATTATTACTATTGGGATGGATCGCTGTATGTGTTAGGGAGGGTATTTACATTGGAACGTGTACCATAGTCAGTATGATTAGTTCGTTAGTTAGCAGATGATATGTTTGGACCTACTGGGGTATGGTGGTGAGTGGTGGTTGTGGCTAATATTTGTGTTCTTTAAGCCGGCCCGTGTTTCTATGGGCAGTGATTTAGTATGGGTACTAATTATTAGATGTCATATAAATTAGGCGGTGCTCAAAGAGAGTTAATTCTCACATACTAATATTAGATACCGGGCAAGGATGATCGCGCAACTATCTGTGAGTACAATCGCGCCAAGGTCGTGTATTCTGAGTCTACACACTCAAAGATTATGCGGATCTCACAGCCTTCCGCCGTATACAAAGATATGTCACGTAGCGCAGAATATCAAACTTACATTGATATATTGAAATACACTGATTTAAAGGTGTTAGCAGTATTTATATTTGGAATTACACCTTTCGGGTTAGGGTGTGTGCTAGTGCAGATTTAATAGTTTGTGATGACTAAGGTTGATATCAGGTTTTTTGTGTTTTACGGCGGTAGTAGTTGTGATTAATTATGTTTACCAGATGTTGGATTAGTTGAGGGTCAGGTCATATGTTTATATTGACTTTAGGCCTTTATGGTAGTTTGTTTTAAGTGCGTGAGTCTGTGATTTACTATTGATTTACACCATATTAGTGTTATGCGAGTTTATCTATAGCATTGATACCTAACGTGTTAGCAGTAGTTTTGGCACTGATATCTGCATGTACTCGGTGTACGAAACATGGGGATTGTTAAAAAGGTGGTTCTTAGTCAGTAATTTTACCATGGTTGATACTTGTAAGTTAAGTGTTTTAGCTAAGTCAAGTTTAGTATAATATATGATAATCTAGTGTTTTTGAGGCAGTTGATTTCTAGCAAGTCGTTTATGTATACACTCACAGTGTTTATGCAGTATGGTTAACTTATTGACTCACGAGGTGGTTAAGGTCACGCTATTAATACATTGATATATGAGCTAGTAATTGCTCAGTAGTTTAAGGTGATGTACATCAGTGAGAATTGGTACTGATCACTTGTTATGGATTTAATCTTTGATTAACACTCAGAGATTTCAGTGTAGAGTGGCAGTATTCCTGATGACATAAATGCTCACTCCTGTAGAAGTACCTTTTTGCAGGGTATATGGTGTTATGCAGTTAGTGGTTTACGAGTTGTGAGTTTTAATTTAGACTCAACATACGGTTGTTAGCAGTAGTATGTATCACAGATCTGAATGCTCGGATATTTGATTCGATGATAGTTAGTGCTAGGATGTTCTAGTTGTTATCATTGATCGTAGATCCTTTGAAGTCATGTTGGTTTAGACGTAGTATTACATTAAAACATTGATGTATCGCTACGTTATGGTCATGAGGTGCTGTGAAGGCAATGTGGTAGTGTATATATATCGAATTGTGAGAAGTTGGCAAGATCTGTTTGTTTCTAGTAGCGTGGATTAAGCCGCATGCTCACGTAGTTTTTATCTGATTTCTAGTTGTGATTACCGGAATCAAGTGTTAACGCTTTGTCCTTCGGTTCCTGGTTGGTGATGTGCGAGTTTATTATAAACTTAGTTCAGATTACCCTGAGTTTTGTGTGTTGGTAGAGGCCTCTAAGAGATAGTTATAGGATATTTGCAATCTTAAATTAATCAATCGTCAGTAAAAAAGATTTGGGAATATCCATTAGGGGAAAGGTATTAGTGTGTCATGGCACGTTAAATTATTCGATTTCGAAGGTTCGGTGCCTCCCTGGGTCGGATGGGTATATACTGTGGTCGTGTAGTGTCCTTATTGGTAGGTCGCAGGATTATATTATATATCATTGTGAACTATACCATTCGGACTCTATGTTCATGGTGGTTTAGTTATGCAGTATATGTAAGTACTTTATTGCATAGCTGTGCTTCATGGTGTGGTGCTATATGTGGTGTACGCTATAACTTGATTGTATGTCACCACTTGTGTGGGATTTAACCTAGTTGTGTTTACAGGTGCAATGTGATTTTATACCTAGTTGGATTGTGACCTGTAGGTTGTTAGCTCAGAGTATTCTAAGTACTAGTTTGTCTTGATGGTGTGTGACTTGTGCATTGTCAGTTCACTATACGGTTAGGTGTTAGCAGAAGATATTACTGACTCAATTGGTGTTTATTGAAGTGGGGCATGGCGATCGTCAGTTAATGCTATTTAACGTACGACAGATATTAGTCCACATGTTGAATAACGTGTAAAATGTCCCTGTTATGCGGTCTTTGGTGCCGCGTAATTGGAAGGTTTTCTCCAGCCATAACATTCTATCAAAGTGAGGGTTGTTGTGCGAATGCCTTGGAGACGGATAAATTATATGTAGCACAGTTGGTGTGTATGGGTGACACACCTAGTTTTAGTCTACATACAGGTTATTACATTAGTCTTAAGTCTATCTAACTTAGATTAGTATCACATATTCTGTGTGAATTATATAAACTCCTCTCTGAATCAGATATCTTTTGTTTTCGCACGACTGCTAGTGTTTGTGTCAACCATTTAGGTAGGGGGAGTGTCACATAAGTTGCATAATTTTGTTATGGTCCCGTATTTGAGGTGTCTGTGGTTTAGCACTTGGATGTATTTTTATTAGTAACGTCACGGGAACCATTAGGTAGATTTGATAACAAGACCATTGTTTAGACTCGATTACCACGAAGTCTCTTATGCTGGTCACGTTGTTTTTTTTGATTGTTATAGACCGTATATTAATATAGTGTTCACAATTTAAGATCCGTGCCATGCAAGGTATTATGTGTCCCTTGAGGCAGTGTATTGTGTATTAATTGATACAATATGTTTCATGTAAGCAGTATTGTACATGTTGATTCTCAGTGTCGTTGTTAGTATAGCATGGTTCTGGTCCAAGGCATTATGGTTTACCTGAGTGTATGGCTGCATATATCCATCAGGGGTGTGTTTATGTCGTCTAGAGTAGTATGTTAGATATTTGAATACTTTGTCGTAAGTATCTGTTTGTTCATGCTCTCAGGTCACTTGTGATGTATATCTATGATAATCCGACAGTTAGGTTATTATAGAGTAAAGTTGTTAATCACTCACATTAGTTGGGATACTGATTTTTCCTGAGTCGTGTTCAAGGTTGAATGTATAAAGACAAGGCTATCTGGTGTTATGCATTGAATATACCCTATATAGGTGTTATGAGCAGGGGATATTTTTTACATTGATGCAAACCGTTTTTTCTCATGTTTATCTGGTTGCGATAATTACTGGGATAAAGTTTTGTAATAATTCTTTGTTTCATTCACTATGTTGAACTATACCGTTGGAGGTATTTGATCTTCATTGAGTCTAAAGGATATATAAAAGTTAGGTTAGGCGATTACCAGTGTCCGGTCTCAGTAGTTGAGGGCGAGTATTTTGTATGAAATCCTTCAGTGTCAGTATGAATGGGCTCTGGTTGGTAGGTAAAAGATGGTGTCTTTAGATTGAGTAGCCAAGTTTCTTGGCCATATGTGTATTGACTGATAAAATGTGGTTGCACATCGTGTTTGATGCGCGTTCTAGTGGTGTTTGATTTATTACCTTCTGAGCTAGTGTATGTGATTATGCATGTTTAAGAGTAATTTATAACAGTTGATACTTGCTCAGTGAGGTGGGTCTGGTCGATGCTTCAGTTGTCAGATAGGTGTCTCCTGGTTGTGGATCAGTGTGACAAGTTCCCTGGGTGAGTAAGGGCTCTTGGTGGTTCTGTCCCCTCTGGGACGCTTGAGAGACTTAGATCTGTCAGCCGACATGTTCTGTGTGTAATTGTCTAGTTGTGTAATTTAGTCCGTTAGATAATAGCTATGTTAGTTGGGTGATTCAGTTTGTACTAAGAGTATTGCTCGCATGAGTTAGTTTTAGTGCCAGTTTCGATGACGAATAAGCATGGTTGAGCAGTAGTTATATTTTGGAGAATGTCGATCGAAACATGTTGAACGCTATCGCGCTTAGGTTCGTTACACTTGAAATCTCACACGCTCTTTGTGTAGTTTAACGTGTGTTTATAGGTAAGTGGGAAAGTTGGTATCCAGTTTGGTAGTAATGGGAATGCGCGTAGCTCGTGTTTACAGCTAGGTATTATTAGTGATTTGTATAACGTTGTTAAGGTGTATATGGCAGTATTGTTATATATTGATGGGAACCGTCTGTGTTAAAGTGTTAGCATGTGTATCTTAGTGGTATCATTGGGATTTTCACTAGCTGTGGGTGTTGGTTGAGCTGAGGTAAGAGTTTAGTTGGTAGTTCAGTTTGAACTAGCTCACGTTGTATTCTATTCTCGGCGAGCCACCTGGGTGTTCGGGAGTGTGTTACTAAGATTGTATTAATATTCCGCACGCCTATAATAAGGAATGTGTGGATGACTCGAATACAGCTCTTATGGTGTGTTAGCCAGTGAATTACTTGGTCTATATAAATACAGAGCAAGATCATGCTATAGTTATACAACAGAGCACTTACTGGTACGGAATGTGCGATTTCTAGTTCACTTTCAGGTGGAAACCTTCACCATTTTCGCATAAGGCAATATATGCATTATACAAGATCACGAGCATGGTTTCCACAATGATACGCATCACAGCCTGTTGTTGAGTACCCTGGAGGCTAATGGATCTCATGTAGGGGCAAGTAGATAGCTCGTCCTTTAATAGCTTGGAGAGAGATAATAAGCGCTTGTTTTAGTCTGGTTGATGGTAAGTAGTGTTGGTTTAGACCGCTGTTGAGTTTTGGTATTATTAAGTATATGATGTTTAAATAGCCAATATAATGGTTACTGATACATAAAAGGAACTTAAGGTCGCTCAAATTTATACGTTTCAGCTTTAGTAGTTATGTCAGGCTCGAATAATTGAGTGTTGGTTTTTGATTAGAGTGTGAGGTCTAGAATTGTACAGCTTGTGTTTACGCGCCGTCTTGGGTGTTGACGCTTAATTGATTGCTAAGCCTGAATAGTCGTTAAAAGACGCTAGTATTGTAGCATCTTGTCTTGTCCTGTGGGACTAATTGGCTTTACTTTTAGCACTGTGAGTTGGGATACGTCTGCTGCTAGTTTACCGTTTAAAGGTTAAGGGCATCTGGGGTGTTGTCCCCTTGGCCGTGGTGCTCATATCATTAAACTCTCGAATGTCTACTAAAAGTCGGAGGTATAGTTTTCTGCTGTCGTGTCTTAAGGCTGTGTTGCAGTCATAGCTCAGGTGATTGATTGGGACGACTGAGTTCTTTACGCAGTGACGCGTTTTGTCAGTATGTACTGGCTATCCATAGGGAGTAGGGGGGTGTTGGTTTTGTCTTGGTGGTTTTACATAGCGGTCGATATGCCACAGTGTATGGCATTAGTATAAAGGATCTCATATATGGTTATTTTGTCTATTGAAATCTAGTTCAAAGAACGAACTAGTCAGATCACCCGATATGGACATTCTACGCCTTCGGGCAGTCCTCATCCAGAATATAGCTACTCCTTGGAGACAACATGACAGTCTCAACCAAACTCGCATACATGGGCAGGTCTTGCTGGCCTTTATACAGTGCTACCAATTCAGTTTTGGTCTATATTGCGTGAGTGTGTAATCTGGTAAGGAGGTTGATATTGAAGTAATTTCAAGATACAATGTCACAAACAAATCAAAATTTCTCTCCTGATACGGTAGCTCTGACTTTGTTGGTTTCGCTACTGCCCTCTCGCGCGCTGTAGGCTAATTTTGGGATCTTATTTGGGCTGGTTGTCAGAGGAGTTTTAGTCCATTTGAGTTGAGACATCGTAAATCGCTGCACTGTTGGGAAGGCTCCTGAGTGGGCCAAGCACCAGGTAGCTATACTAGGGTTGTGTATATGAATTTTCTGATGGCTGAGACTCATATTATCAGTATTTTTCTGTTTGTACCAATGTGATCTAGAGTGTGTGTGTAGGATGTTGAGATTTTATAAAGCGGCCTAACCCAGGGGCTTTTACAGTAAGAATTTTTTGTCGTGTATATGTAGTTTGTTATGTGCCTTGGGGCGCTTTGAAGAATGCGTTACGTATTTGGTCTCTTTGACAATTGATTCCTAGGGGTGCCGACGGGGCATGACGTGCGCTTACGTTAGAATGTCAATGATTAAATCGATGATTTGTAGTTACACTAGGTGCTACGTTATATTGTATCGAGCTGTTATAGAGGCTCTGCGGTTGCAGGTATGGCCATAGAGCAGATAGTTACGGTTGATGGGTATGTACTGGCTTGCGCGGTGTTAGTGGTGGGTGCATATCGAGTGTAGAAAGTCCTTGGACTGGTTCTAGTACATATAGGGTTGATATAGATGTCGAAAAGCTTTATGAAAGTAGATATGGTCATGATGTGGCTCCGAATGAGTTTCATCTAGTTACGGAAAAGTGACACCAAATGCATTACATCGGTGATGTATACTTGGTGTTCAGTAATGTAACAGTATCTGTGGATTGTATCATTGTGCCATGTGTAATATCTCTTCTGAACTCGAGTGTCGCTGGAACTCCTGAGTGTGTATCGTTGTTCATGTGGGTCTGGTGTGTATTGTCATCATGGTTTGTGTGGGTAGTCCTGGGGTGCTGGGCTGAGGTTGAGGAGCGGGGTGGTCGTTTTTGTGAGTTATTTCTACTTGTGTGTTAGGAATGGTTGTAATCCAGTGTATCGGCTCAGTGTGTTGGTTGATGGTGGCAATTAGTGGGTCAGTATATATGGCTGTCTGTAGGTGTAAAAGTTTGTCAGTGTGTCCTGATGTTGATGAGTTAGACCTTGTCAGTGTGGTCTGTAGATGTAGTTCAGTAGTGTCTTGGGGTGGGTGTAATTTGTCAGTAGCTCGCCTTCTGTATGGTGAGATGGTAAGTTGAGAGCTTTGCGTGGGTCGTCTAGTGGGCGCTGGTTGGGGTGTGGGTTAGCGTTATTTCATTTGTGCAATGAGTGTGTGAAGCGCGCCGATCCCGACAAGTATGTCGCTTAGCTGAAAGATATAGTGTGTTCATTATTTAGAATAAGCAGTTTGAGTTTGAGGTTTGTTGGATTGCTTTGCTTATACTTTGAATTTGTCTTGGGCTGTTTCATTTATGTTTTCCTGGCTCATGTGTTTGTCAAGTGTGTGATCTGGTAGTGATTATTGCATCAGGATGTGGGGGTGGTCTGGATGTGGGTCATTGATTTCTTCAGTGGGGTAGTTCTTGGTGTCGGGTAGTACGAGCCAGTTTGTGTCGTCTCAGCTAGTATGTTGATAGAATGGGTGGTTAAGGGATTAGTTGCTTGTGCTTGCTGTTGGGCTGGCATGGAGTGTATCATAATGTGGTTAATGTTCCTAGGTGTGTATAACAGTTGCTCAAGTTAGGGCTTGTCTGGTGTGTAAAAAGAGTGGGTGGTCAGTCATTTGCCATATATATACTGTTTAGTATCAATGTAATATAAAGTATCCACGCTCAACAGAATAGATTCATGGGTGTGTAATCTGTACCAGTGTAGATCCTGGTGTTTTGGGCTTCAGTTGACAGTGTGGTCCAGGTAATTGTGCAGTGTCCATATAAGAAGACATGTGTTATTGTCAGCTGGCGCCGATTGCTCTGCTGTGTGGTAATTGTAGGAAGGTGGTGGTTCTTGGTACTGTACAGTTTTCTCGATCCCAGTATGTACGCTACACAACTGTCCATGATGTGTTAGCAGTTGTTCCCGGGAGTATGGGCATGTTTGGTGGTTGTCGGAGTTTCCTTGTTCAGTTGTTGGCTGTCATGTTATATATTAGGTGGTAAATGATCGGCAGCTTTGTATTTTGAAAATTGTGTCACAATTGATTCAGTGACGATAGTCTGAGGTGAGTAGAATGTAAGTTTGATATAGAGCCTCAGTATGTGTCTGATGCTCGTAATAGTCTTGTTCAGTTCATACGTCTTTGGCATTTTCATGTTAGATGAATAAGTAGAATGTTTCGGTGACTTATCAAGTTGGTATGCCAGTGGATTAATGAGATTTTTTGTTCATAGAATGGTTATGCTAAATGATAGTTTGATGCATAGTTGATGGTTCGTAGGTTGTAGCGTTAAAGTGTGTGCCAGATATATTATTGGTCTGGAGTCATTTATTCGTAGTTGATGTCAGTCTACGATTTACGAGCTGTTTCTCGGGTTGTGGTCAAGGTTTGTTTCCATGTAGGAATAGACGTGCATAGGTGAATGGCGTAATTTGTATAGTTGATTGGATGTCAGTTACTGGTGGTGCTGTTTCACTCAATTGTTTCAAGCGATGTTATTGTATAGATATGACATGTTAGTTGCTACCATATGGAACTATGATGTTCGATTGTGGTACAGTTAAATATGCTGCAGTGTACTGTTCTCTTGTTGCTTCTGTAGTTGACACACGTGTGTGTTCAGCTCTGTAGTAGTTAAGTCACTTTGTCAGGGTTCGGATGTGCTATGTAGTTTCTAGCAGGTGATGCAAGGTCACTACTTGATGCGTTAGTTGTAGGTGTGCACAGTCGTGTGTGATACTGGGCTATGGCATTGATGAAGTTGGTCTAGTCATGTCATGCGTAGTGGTTAACATCCGCTCATGTATTTGCCACCGCTGCTGCCATCTTCGTTGGGTTGAGCATGATGCGTAGTTTAGTTTTCAGCCATTATGGTGATACGGGATAGGGAGTATTGTGGATGCACTTGTATACTTTTAGAATTTGTTTAGGGCTCCAGTCTTCTGGGTGTCGTGTTTATTAGATTTGGTGTACTTATGTAATGCGGGTCCGACTAATGGTCATATGGGTAGAAGAATCGATGACTTGCTATGCAATATCTAAGTGTGATCACAGTTTGTGATTTGATAACGTGCTATCAGTAAGGCTTGCATTTGGTGGTGCTAAACAGGTGCTTTCTAAGAATACCGTATTGTTCGATCTGGTTAGCTGGTGTCGATCTAAGACGGCACTTGCGCAATAGGATCAGTATAGGGATCTTATTGGTTTGTATAGAGTAGCTTAGAAGTTGGCTTATCGGGTGTTTAGTTAGTAGCTATAGGAGTCATTAGGCCGCATGAAGTGTTATCGAATGTACAGGGATCGCGAGTGCGGATGATCGATTGGTACTGCTTAGATATAGTAAGTTAGGAATGTTGTGTACAAAGGTCGATTAAGTTTTGTTCATATCTCGGAGAGTAAGACGGTTGTTTTGGCCAGAGCATATATAGTAACAGAGTTTATGTCTATTAGGTACTCAAAGGGGTTAAACGTCTCCGTAACTAATTAGCCTAGCACTTATATGTGATCGTTTGTTGCGCTCATGAACAGACATTGACTGAGCATTATTAGAAGCATGCAGTTGACCACCTGTGATAGATTAGGAATAAGGATAGGAGGGTCTGCCGCATACGTGAGTGAGACAGCTATCGCTCAGCTGTAGTACGGACTGGCGAATTCTATGTTGAATGATCAGGACTGATTAGAAGAGTCTTAGGTGTCATCGCGGATAGTGTCGTTAGTTATGGTGTGTCTGTTTGAGAATGATTGCACTTATACGGTCCAAGGAGACAACATGACGTATATCCGCGGTCTCTCCCAACACGCACCTTCACACACATTATCATACCAACACACTGACATACATGGGAGGCGCCGGTCCTTACATGACCATGCGTAGCTTGGCTGAATTAGGGACGTTAATTGTAATCAAACCTATAATAAACAAATTTCACCTCAAGGCGCGGGCTGGGGTTCGATTTCTGGTGCCAAGGACTATAAAGGGTTAGGGTCCACCTTGCCGATCACGTGGTTTTCTTCGAGGGAGGCTTCTTGTTCCTCCCGATCTCGAGACGTCAGGCCGCTCATTGCTTACATAAGCTGTATAAACTCCTGTTTTCGCATCTGAACACCTTATACATATTCAGCCTGCTTGTTGTGGTCATCCAGGAATGCATGGTTACATATTGTGCTGGATGCGCTTAAATTTACAGAAATGTGAATTAAGGGTCATTTGAGGATGTGCAGGTTTGATTGTGAGGGAAAGCCAGAGACTACTGCTAACACTAGGTATCAATGTAAATACTGCTAACACTAGGTATCAATGTAAATACTGCTAACACTAGGTATCAATGTAAATACTGCTAACACTAGGTATCAATGTAAATACTGCTAACACTAGGTATCAATGTAAATACTGCTAACACTAGGTATCAATGTAAATACTGCTAACACTAGGTATCAATGTAAATACTGCTAACACTAGGTATCAATGTAAATACTGCTAACACTAGGTATCAATGTAAATACTGCTAACACTAGGTATCAATGTAAATACTGCT
>SAYR01016486.1:0-14984 GCA_004382745.1 Argopecten irradians irradians | reverse complement strand
ATTAAAAACTGAAAGCTAAAAAACTTAATAAAATCATCTCATATGGTCCCATTTCGGTAATAAAGGCCAAGTTAGTGATTAAAGACCGCCAAGCGAAAATAATATGGAAATATCAATGCTTAAGTATTGTAAAAAAAAGATTATATCGCCTAATATAATGGGATTAAGTTGTTGCCATAGTTCCGCATTAAAAATTCAGTTTATTTAATGATATTGACCGAAATTACCGAATTTATATAACAATGCTTTAACGATAAAAAATGACGTACAATGAAGGCTCTTGTTTTAAGTATGTCAGTTATTGGTCGTTAGCCCTCTTATAATGATATAACTAATAATTCCATTCTAAGCCACTTATCAATAAAGTATTTGTTCTTAACGACTAAATCTTACTTCCTTTCATAACTTGAATAATTACAAAATAATAAAAACAACAGCTTCGTTCTTCTTTTGCCCTGAAGAGGTCAATGTTTTTGGATTAGAAAGATAAATACAAATGCTAGGAAATGAACCAATCATAAAGTATAGAGCATGTATGTTGAAATACACGATTCTTCATTGTCCTTCGTAGCCAATCATCAAGATCATGATGTTTTCTAAATTCCCAATTTTCATTTTTTTCCTCAGTGGTCAAGTGAAGAAAGATGGGTATAAACATAAGAATAAGGTAACTAGTGTATATATTATCCAATACGGTGATGTAATGATAGTGTTTAAACTACATATTTTCGTTGAATGGCAACATGCCCCAATGCAATCGTTTATCAAATGGGAATATTTTCGCTTCAGTACTTAAGAGTTACTTTTAAAGTGATAATGGAATATAAAAATCATTTCACAATTGAGCCACTTTAACTTTCCGACACCTTATAAGCAGACGATAAGCAGAATAAAGCTGTGGAGGTGACGAGTGGTTCCCAACTTATTACCTTCCGAACATCCCATGTGGTAGCAATTGCCATGGTACTGACCGCTGGTGGGTGGTTTTTTCTCCCTGGGACTCCGACCTTCTTCCTACCAACAAACCTGCCACGTCCTTAATGACTATGGCTTGTATAAGGACGTGCTTCTAATAAAATCCATTTTTTCAATAACCTGCATCTAGCCACCAAGTTTCCTCAGGAAGTACCAAACAACTTTTCTGTTTATCCATTTTAATAAATAGGTTCTAGATCCCCAAAACGATCGTATCGCGTAACAGTACAATTACCTTCGATTAGTCCACCTTTCCGGTGATATTGACGTCACGAATACTCGCGTCTTATAATGGTGACGTCATAATCACCGGATGTGTGACTAATCGTACGTGTTGGAATATACTTTACAACCTCGTTTTGGGATCTCGAAACCCCGTATTTAAGTTATTCTTCCAATAAGCTGTAAGAAGTATTTTTTCACAACATCTTAAGTGTCTTTAGAATCTAATCAATTTCTTATAAAATATTTAATGATATCTATGCAATGTGCACTACTAAATATTCACATTCCCATGCCAAGTAAAATCTAGTTTTCCCATTAATAAATTTTGCCTCTGGTAGAAAGGCCGCATGTACTCAATATGCACCAGTGCCCTTTATCTATATTAAGTTTTAAAGCCAGAGATTCTGCAGAAATGTATGTGTCGGTATGAGTCTACTTGAGAGAAGCTCCCTTTGATTTGGGTGAAAACGACACTCTTTAAGAACAAAATCTTGATCTTCGTTGCAAATTTTATGATTCTCTAGACTTTGGTTGGCGTTTGTTTTTTCTGACTATTTCTATTGGATTGTCACCCTCTCTTGCTCTTTGATTCAAACGGACACTTTTAATTCTTCATTAAATTCTATTTTTTCTCATTCGTTTTATTCTCTAATACTTAAGCATTTACATGCTCTTGTTCTTCTTCAATTTGAATATTTCTTAAGATATACCTCCTTATGCTTATTTAGCTGTTTTACTCTTTAAAGATAAAGTAGGATAATTACTTTTACTCCCTGATTACCATTTATCAGTTTCGAGAATAAGCTTGCGTATTAATAAACACATTGTACATCATGTAGCCAGGAACTGATGTCTGTTCCTAGTAATAGGACATATAAGATATCAAAGTGAGGAATTGAATTCCAAAGCTCTTGTTTTCGTATTGAATTCATTTTATGTTAAGATCCCTATAAATATTCGTCAAAATTAATTTCTAATCCCCCTTCTCCCTCCTTGCCTTTTGTAAATTTACTTACTGTTATAGCTTGTAAATTTACAATTTTAAATCAAACTTTGAGTTTTTGACCTAGATTTCCACGTATTAAAATGTACTTATCCATTAACAAAATATTCTAAAATATTTGGTTATAGAGTAAAAAAAAAGTAGTGTTTCAATGTTTGACCCTTATTTACGTTACAACTAAAAAACAGGCAATTCCCCTAGTTAGATTTGACATGCACTTAAAACTACAGTCACTAATACCATAAAACTTCTTGCAGACAGCATCTTCAACAATTGTTACTCTTCACATTAAACACGTACGTCTTGCAGGTCCGATACCAATTCCACTTGATAATTATCACACCGAACTCCAATTGTCAAATATCTTTCAATTAACTATAAAAACTGATATTGTATATCAAGCTACAGAAAGACAGATATGAAGAATTAACATATCAAACGAGTTCTAAATGTCAATGTTTATTTCACATTGCTATTCTGAGCATTATAAAATTCCCACGTTTGATAAAATTGAATGTTTACAAATGTGAAATGTCTTCATTCTGTAAGCAACTTGGTGAGCGATAGAATTTGCAATCTATTTAATTGGTGCTAATTGTAATAAAGAATTAATCATGGGAGGCCAGAAACACTATCATACATGCAACTCAAAGTTGCACAATCTATGTTAATCATATTTTTACATCCACTATTCGATATTACAGGTGTTTTATGTTATTACAGGGTTCGCGGAACATATAACATTGTTCGACATCCACTATCTGTGAATCTTATGGTTACACTATCACTTGACGGTAGCTAAGTTAATGATGTTAAATTGATTATAGAATTACATGTGCATTCATTGAGGTTTGAGGGTATAGCATTAGGACTTACCGTCAATACAAACATGTTGGGTGCGTGCTTAAGTAATTTAAATCCCATTAACCTTTAATAATTACCCGTTGGACGAGAAAATATAATGATAAAGCTGTGACTATGATGCGCCTGTCTAAATGACCCTCCTACTATTATCTTTCATTGGAGTGTACACTTCCTGAAAGGACCATTGAGTTAGTTCAAATTGCTCCCTAGTCATGATCACACTGTATACATTTTAAAATTAATTGTAAAAACTATCTATGTTGACTCCTGAAAACCCCTTATCCACCCTCAGTTACCGCATTAAAGCTGCTGGAGTTTTTGAGACCTCATAGTCCTCGATTTGGTTTTAAATTGTACTTGAAATCCGCTACCGGTCATTGATATACTAAAATGCAACAAAATGGGTGAATCTGCATAACTTTGTCTCTTAAAAAGCGAAGGGGATGCACAAATTACAGTTAGTAATGAAATTATTGTACATAGAATGATAGACAACTCTTTTGACTTAAGTCCAACATGGTTATCTTGCGTTAGAAATTACAAAAAATCCACAAAAAAATCAATAGTTGCAACATCCTTTAAGCCCATTGTTCTGTTAACTAAATACGCGTGTGAACTTTCCAGCGTTCCTTGGAATTTTATAAAAGTACTGTAAAACAAATTAACATTCACATTTCATTTTAAGCTTTGCTTGATGCTTTGAGAATGCTATTATATAACGTTGTTAAGTTTTGACATTTAGAAATGATTAACCTCATATTTTATTTTTAAAATACCCTCGTCCTCGTTTCTACTTGATATAATATATAAAATATCAAAATGACCTTATCAGACAAATAATTATTATATATTTACAAATGCCATAAATTTCTTACTAAAGCTGACCATTGTACAAGGACATACACCTCCTATCTAAAATAACTTACTAAGGGCTTTATCAAAAACCAATATTTCTATAAACTTGAACAATAATTTGATCTAATTTCATGGAAAGGTCAATGTCAACGGCATGTCTTACTCACACTTTGTAGAAACCGTAAAGAACCCTTCTGACAAACCCATTAAAACAAAGAAAAATCTCTGAACGATCTGATATTCTATCTCTAATGATTTACACCTAAGACGACAAAAAATAGGCATTCGAGACTTATGCGAATTACAAGGAAGATGGTTTCCACAGTACGGATTACCGCTCTATACCAATATGCTGCCTCAGTACCGACAAATGATCAGCACAAAGTACAAAAAGAAAACCATGGAAACGATACAGCCCGTAATTATTCTTTCTATACAGATCTCCTAAGTCAGAAGAGTACGTAAAACGGCACTAGTCGGCTTAGGAAGAAAATTCAGGTAATACTAATTGGTTGCTCGAATTTTATTATTTATTAGATTAATGTTTAATATTTTTTGACAAATGAAATCGGGTTTGAGGAATAACAAATTGATTGTATTGCCCGATCTCGGCTTGAAAACTGGGTATTTATGACGTTAGATAATATCGATATATGTTAATCTCTCTGAGAAGTTCAACACATTATAGTTTTCGAGTTAAATTTATAACTTATAGCTATTGATACGTCTCAAATTCAGCTTTGATAAGAATTCTCGTTTAAAACCGTTTTATATGATATATGTTTTTTATATTAAGACAAGAGAGAGTTTTGGGTGAGTTATGTGAGCACTTCCTGTTATAAAATTTGTAAATCGCATTTCGCAGTACAAATAAATGCAAAACGAATGTATACTCCTAATACCATTACTTTTATTATTAAAGTGTATCACCGGAAACTCCTTCCGATTTATCAGGTATTTTCGCTTACTTTCATTTGATTAAAACAGTGTCACTTAAAGAAGAATTGTGTATATTTCTTAAATGCAACTGCAAAAGATAAGTTTAAGTTTAAAGTAATCTCTGATTATTATCTATATTATATTTACTTTTGAATCAACAGTATAGGAATCGCCTGCCGAGCGCCAGATGCCCAGTACAAATAATAAGAAACCAAAAAGGCAGAAAAATGAATAAAACTTTAGACTTCGAAGAAAAATCTGGAGCCATGGAAATAAACTCGAATGTTAAATATCACCCATTCAGATTTTAGATACAAAATTTAGACAGTAGGGTGATCTATTGGGTTATGAAACCAGACAAATTATGTGTCACAGCCTTCATTTCTTCCCAAAGTTCATGTTGTACGACCACGGAACACATGTGTGCGAATCTATGCTTGACAATGACTCATATATTTTCAAATATTCATTCGACTCGACTGGTCTCAAGTAAACTGCAAATCCCAGATTCTTGTCGCTCTCTCCGGAGCTAGAATACAAGGAAGGACTGTTATATATGAAATGCTCCGCATTACATATCGAAGAATGAGTTTCTGATAATGTTCATCTTTCTGTGAAGGCAAAAGAGGGAATATCGATGGAAGGCACTGAATTCATTCTTCCAATTCAACTGGTAAGGATATAAATAATAATATTGAAAAAGGGCAATATTAATATATCTCACACATGTTAAGAATTGTTCATCATGAGCACAGTGCGACTAATATTCAACTCATTATATTACTTAATGGCATATTATCCTGATTTCCTAAAGGCATTTAAATTAATTTGGAGATGTAAGATTCAGCTGACTATTCCAAATATGTTACTGTGCCAAATCCCACTATAGCAATTCTTTATGATAGCGTAGGTAATTTTTTTTTTATTATTTTGGACATAATAGAGTTTAAATTATTTCTAAATAGCACTATTTCTAAACAATTTTGTTAGCAGTACTCGTCCACCATGTGGGACCAGATTATGTTACGGAGTAGGAACATACATTTATTTCTCTATGCGTCCAGGACGAATGCAGAACAATTGTTAATTATTAATTTCGCTGCGAAATAGATACACTCAAAAATGAATGCTTCCGACTCATAATATAAGCAATTAAACATTTTAACTCTTAGATGCAACGATAATTAACAATTCAATATTCTAGAGGGAAAAAGTTAATTCAGGTACGTGATTCTTTTATTTAATCATTTCTCAATCAAATACACAAAATTCCGACTTATTATATGTGTGCTTTCAAAAGTCCGGTGAACAATAAAGGTATCTAACACTTCTGGTATGGTAATTACTTCATCGAGCTTTCTCCGATGTTTCATTAGCATTAGTTATACTTAGTGAAGTTTCAGACGAATTTATCATAAACCAAATTACATCATCATATTTATTGATTGCACGACCTATATGACACGTGATATAATACTATGTGGGTTATGGTTTTCAATCTTTCGCTAAATAACATTAACAAATGGTTCAATTAGAGTTTTGAAAGCCTCGGTGAGTGTGTGATGGTGCTCCAAGTTTGAATCAAGATATATAAATTCAGACGGTTAGATTACCCAATATTTGGCTAAGAAAGATTTGCTGTTAATCCTCTTTTCCCTCGTTTTGAAATTGTTTTAAAGTGAGTTGAGATTGACAATTATCATTAGACAACATTATCACTTTATCATATAGAACGAAACTCATTTTCATTGTTTTTGCTCATTTTTTAGAGTAAAATGCCTTCTGATTTCAGAGAGAAAATTTTCTTGCCATATTCGAATTATACTCTAGGACATTCTCCAAAATTCTAATATCGTTTGCCGCAAGGCCTTGCCTTACCCGCTAAAAATAATTAAGCTGAGCATAGAAGGAGTGAAGAATTTTGTAAAATGTTCGTCCACCCTCCTTTTTCGATGTGATTATGACCAGATGTTTGAGTGTATTAAAGGAACTCTCCTTGGAATATCCCAAACCTGCCACCTTATCTATAGTAAAAAAGGGTATCCCCTCCCTAATAGTTTGTCCTACAACCCAAGGGTTTCACTAGATGGTGAGTTGAATGCATGGCATCAACGAATCACCCTAAAAACTATCAATACTGGTCAAGTGATGTACTCGCCTTTTCAAACGCTTGCGAATATTTCGACAAAATTAAAATTTTTGTCACTTGGAACGTTATCAGGATTCGGTACTGTCTTATCGCGTAAACGATGTCAAGTGACATAGATACTGGGTTGTTGGTGAAATAAGTCTAATTTGACAGTCCGTGAATCACCATTTCTATTCCTTCCTAATTTCTCCTGTTATCTATTCTTTATCAACTTATATGTTTCATTTTCACTCGCCTCCAATGTATTCTTATTTCGTGTAGATTCGTGTCGATTAGAGACAAGTGTATATAATTTAAAGTGATTTAACGTTTAGTTTCCATGGGATACAAAAAGTGAGTATATTTGCATAGAATATTTCGAGTGTTGATATTCGTTGGATTTAAAAAGAAATTGATCCATGCTGTGTGCCTCTATATGTTCAAAATGGCCACCCTCCATCTACTTGGCCACTAAATTTCTCGTCTCATGATTTAAATCTGGCTGATGATAGTGAAAATTTATCTTGAAATTGATCAAAGCTCTTATGAAAATTGTTAGTCATGAGCGTATCTAGTGTAGGCTACTAAGATATGCAGTGTCATTCTTTGGGCTAGAATTTCGACGCGATCGCTGCGCTGACAACGATCAACATCTCAAAGCATTGGCGATGGGCATGGCAACAAACGCCAACCGTTGCGCCGCAAACAAACGACTCAGTGTGTTTGGAAACACCACAGCGAACAAACGTAACTTCAACAATCAACGGCACCAAACAAAGAAATGTAGAAAAGTATATCAAAAGGAGAAAAAAGTAAAGAATCTTCATCATCAAAGATTGGACATCCAACTCAAGATCGACAGCGACATGAAAAAATAGAGTGAAAAATCAACAAAAATGCATATTCAAAACCAGAATCAATTGAGGGCGCCTAAACCAATCACCCTTCAGTAGTCTTCCATTTCTACCATGACACCTTTATGATAAACTCTGTCGTTACAAGTCAGTGAAACTTTTGAAATATTACCAAAAGAATCGAAAAGTCTTTATACCCTGAATTTGGAATTTAGGCACAGCACTAAATAACTTTTACACTATTTAGTGGCAGCCGATTAAAAGAACTTTAACATATGTTGTTAAAATTTACCTCACAATTGGGAGTGTAGCAGCAGCCGTAAAGAACTTCACCACTTAATAGTTGAAATTTACCTGAATTGCGACTGTAAAGCAGAAGCCGCGATTGAACTTTGAAACAATCTATTGTGAACTTTTGCAAACGTTGGGATTAGTAGTAGCTATGTATGAACTTCGACATTAAATTTACCCAGTGACAATTCTTACCTTAATTGGCGATTTAGCATCGTGAAGAACTTTTTGACCAGGAAAATTTTGTGAAAATTCATTTCTGAATAGCGATTTAACAGCAGTGATGAAACTTATCTATATATTTAAGTTGTGAAAAACTCTTACCTAAATTGGACTTTAGCCAGCCAGCGGAGGACTTTGACATTAATTGGTTGGACCAATCTTACATTAATTGGACTTTAGCAGTCCGTGAAAGAACTTTGACATTAAAATTTTGTGTGAAAAATTTCATTTTCTGGAATTGGATTTAACAGCCAGTGAATGGAAACGGTTGACCAATAATTAAGTGAGATATTTATTATCTATACTTGGCCCATTTTAAATTCATTTTTGTTGATTTCTATAACCGGATTTATCTTCAATGGATTTAATTGTGTTCGCAGCGATCTCACCAACCAGGCAGGACGATAAGTTACGTTTCATTCATTTGGTGTAAGAGTAAGAAAATTAGTTCCATAGTGTCTTAATTATTATTTTATTACCCGAGTCAAATGTTCATTAAAGGGTGTAAATTGGTCCGGTTCTGTCCAATTTGGCCGGTCTTGGGCGAAACCTAGACAACTTGGTCATAGTAGCCATAACTCAATTAGGAATGGTACAGTGTATAGGGAGCTGTGCTACAGGAAGCCTTGAACTCTAGGCAACCTAGTGTGTGGTTGTTTAATTTTTAGGCGTCCAGTTGAACCTACTTCTCAAAGACCGATTGGCATTGTATATATTTAGTTTAGGGTATTCACAGAATTATTTAAGGGGTCACTTGGAGTCTTTATTTAGCTTTGCCTTGGAACGTATATTAGCTTCATTTTGGATTGCTTTTGCAGCGCTATAATTAGCTATGCAGGGAAATTCCTAAGTCTTTTACTTAGAATTCCCGTAATTTTTAGATGCTCCGGCTGAGCTTATATTTAGTTCTAAAGCGGTATTCCTAAATCTTTACTTAGATTCCTTATTTTAGATGCTGGTAGATTCTGCTAGATATAGTATATTTTATGCATGAGCATATTAATGAAGGGCGTATAAAAAGGGCTGCGCGGCCCTGGACCGGGGCTTTCGATAGAGATTTTTTACAAGAGTTGCCTACTCTGGATGCGACCTATTGAGGTCGCTTTTGGATTAAGAGTTGTCGCCTGGAGCGGGACTTGGCTTTTCGAGTAGGATTTTACAAGAGTGCTTACCCTGGGATTGGGACCTATTGAGTGCGCTTTTGGATAAGAGTGTTTCGCTGGGAGCGGGACTTGGGCTTTTCGATAGGATTTTACAAGAGTGCTTACTCTGGGATTGGAACCTATTGAGTGCGCTTTTGGATAAGAGTGTTTCGCTGGGAGCGGGACTTGGGCTTTTTCGACAGGATTTTACAAGAGTGCTTACCCTGGGATTGGGACTAATTGAGTGCGCTTTTGGATAGTAGTGTTTCGCTGGGAGCGGGACTTAGGCTTTTTCTTCATTTCGCTGGGAATTAGAGATATTCCGCTTAAATTTGTTTCTTAATTGGATAGTTGGGATCGTCAACGTAGTTACGTTAGGATTTTAGGTTTTATTTCGTATCAACTGTGTTTCGTCATCCTGTACATATTTTGAGTGTTGTAAATAAATTGTAAATATTACTTTAAGTGAATTTGTGGTTATTGGAAACGCGACAAATGGTGTCAGAAGTGATATTAGTCAAAAGAAAACAACAGTAGTTAAGAACGTTACATTATTATTAAGTTTTCCGAAAAGCATGGTTTCTTTATTAATTGCAAATGGTATAAACAGAATATCTAAAAGACTTTCAAAATTCGCCAGAATGTTCTGAACTTCAGAGCATTCCCAAAATAGATGAGTGATTGTCTCCCTTTCTAAAACACATAACAATCGGTGAGGATTATTAGAGAGACCAATTTTACAAAGATAAATGTTAGTTGTTAGTATATAGTGGGAAATTCGGAACTGAAGCCACTTAAGTTTGGTATTATTGTTAGAGATGAAGGGTATATTTAATATATCTTTCCATGTTTCTTGATCGTAGTCAAAAGAGGTTCCCCATTTAGCTTGACCAGTTATTACAGTATTGTTTTTGACAAGTGCTCTATAAAAATCTTGGACTCCACAAATGTTTTTCAGTATAATTTCAAGACTAAAAGGAATAATTGGATAAAATAATTTTTCATTTGGTAAATTTACCTTCTTCAGATACTTTTTAATGCTGGATATCAGTCCATGATATTGAAGATGATTACTTATTACACCATAAATATTAAAAAAATCATCATATATAACATATTTTATGGGGTTCAGTTTTATTGCCTAGTAAGTAAGTCATATCAAACAAGTACGATAAAATGCAACCAAACGTTTTATAGTGGTTTGCATAATCATTACTTTGCTCCATCAGTAGTAATAGGCACCAATTGTAGCTCTAAAGACGACACTAAATAGTGTCTCTTTAGAGCTACAATTTCGGAAAACTTAATCGGGATGTTGAGCAATAATTTTTAATTCAATTGTCACTATCAAAATTAAATGTCTATCTAACTTCTTGCCTCTTTTCCCCCTTCTTTCTTTCTTTTTCTTTCTTTCTTTATTTTCTAATTCATGTTTTCATTGGTTTATTCATTATTTTTCATATACCGAAAAATATATTTACATTTAATTCTTACTCTTCACAATCTCAAAAATCTCACACAAAGTAATTATACTGATGAATGAAAGAATGGCAGAGTGAAAGATGTGCATTGAAGATAACTATATGAATATTTCATGATTATGTAATTAATGTAAAATTGATATATTGTTTGACAAAAAAAATAAAAAATTATAAAAAAAGAAGAATTTTTTACCAATAAACTTGTACAAGGAACACTGTGAAGACGAATCAATTTTTTCTTTTCATTCCTGCTTGAATATATAACATAATTAACATTTTATAACATTTATTATATAGTCAGATAGTATTAAGCAATTTTCCTTCAATGCCTTCTTTGATAAGTTTGTACCACAAATTCTATCTATCTACAAAGTAAAAAGCTTTGTTGTAATCAATAAAACAACAATATAATTTTTTCTTGTTTTTTTTTTATATTTTACTTATCAATGATTGTAAAACAAAAATTGCGTCAATAGTTGATTTTTTTTTTGAAACCAAACTGAGCGTCACTTAATTTAATCACTATCAAATTAAGACACTCATTGATGTAAAATTTTGCTTAAACAACTTTCTAGAGTAATTCCTCTGTAATTATTTGTATCCTTTTTATCTCCTTTCTTAAAAATGGGAATAAAATTACCACAAGACCAGCTTTTAGGATAAAATCAAAGTTAAAAATATTGTTAAACAAAACAACGAGACATGGCAAAAGTACCTCCTTACCCTTTATAAAATATTCGTTTATCACTAAGTCTGGTCCACATGCCTTTGAGTTGTTCAATTTATTTATGGCTTTTAGAACATCTGTTCATCTAATTCATGAAACATATTATTGGGAACGTTAAATCATAATTATTCTAAAAAATATCTCACCGTGTCACTTTCAAGTGTTTCCGTTGACGGCAGATTACTAAAATAATTGAAAAAATCTTCATTGGTTAGAACGCTATTTTCTTTATTCTTTCTTTTCCTAAATCTTCTATAAAAAACCTTGAGATTTTTTCTAAAAAACCAAGGGAATCCGATCATCATTCATACCGAGAATATATACCCAACGCGCAGCCTACCATGAATATCTACGAAATCTCCGCCAAGATCTGAACGACGCTGCAGACGGTGATAGTAAGACGTTTTGGAAAGCCCTGAAGCTTTTAAAGGGTCCTTCACGCCTTAGTGTCTCGCCATTTAAGGTTGGTGACGAAACTTTACGTTCTCCAATTGATGTCGCGCAGGCGTTTGGTAATTACTTCCAGTCAGTGTATATGGCTAATTCTGAGCCGACAGATCTGTCCGACGACTCTGATCCTGATGACCCTAAGGACGTTTTCGATCACGACGAGCTTAATAGGAATATAACCTTCGACGAGGTTGAACGTGCTATCCGTGGTCTCAAACTTAAAAAGGCACCAGGGATTGACCGTATCCAAAACGAGCATTTACGATATGGAGGACGAACACTGATATTGTGTCTTCAAAAACTGTTCATTTAAATGGCCATGAGACATTATTAATGAAGCGGTATAATAAAAAGGCTGCGGCCCTGGAACCGGCTTTTCGATGAGCCGATTTTTTACAAAGAGATGCTACATCGATTGGACCTATTGAGGCGCGTTTGGATAAGAGTGTGTCGCCTGGAGCTGGACTTGCGGCTTTCGAGTAGGATTTTAACAAGAGTGCTTATTACTGGGATTGGGACCTATTGAGTGCGCTTGGATAAGGAGTGTTTCGCGGGAGGCGGACTTGGGCGTTCGATAGGATTTTACAAAGAGTGCTTACTCTGGGATTGCGAAACCTATTGAGTGCCGCTTTGGATAAGAGTGTTTCGCTGGAGCGGACTGCTCTTTTCGACAGATTTTACAAGATGCTACCCTGGCGATGCGACTAATTGAGTGCGCTTGTTTTATTAGTGTTTTCGCTGGGACGGGACTTAGGCTTTTTTTCATTTCGCTGGAATTAGAGATATTCCGCCTTAAATTTGTTCTTAATTGCCGATAGTTGGATCTCAACTAGTTACGTTAGGATTTTAGGTTCTTATTCGATCAAATGGTTTCGCATCCTGTACATTATTTTTAGTGTTGTAAATAAAATTGTAAATATTACTTTAATGAATTTAGTGTTTATAGTAAAAATCATTTCCGTATTGCTATTTGTGTGAATTAGGGATAGCATATGAAGTGAAGTGATTTAAGTATTGCTTTTCATGTGGATTACATCAAGTGCATCTATTTGTGTAGATTCGTGTCGATTAGAGAAAGTGTATATATTTAAAGTGATTTAAGTTTAGTTTCCATGTGGATTACAAAAAGTGTGTATATATTGCAAAATATTTTAGTGTTGATATTCGTTGGATTTAAAAAGAAGTGATCATGCTGTGTGCTTCATTATGTTCAAAATTGGCACCTCATCTTATTTGGCACTAAAATTCTCGTCTATGATTTAAATCTGGCTGATGATAGTGAAAATTATTTTGAAATTGATCAAAGCTCTTATGAAAATTGTAGTATAGGTATCTAGTGTAGGCTCTAAGAATGAGTGTCATTCTTTGGGAGGAATTTCGACGGGATCGGCTTCGCGCAACGATCAACAGCTCAAAGATTGGATAGATATGGAACAACGCAACCGTTGGGGCAAACAACGACTCTGGTGTTTGGAACACCACAGCGACAAACGTAACGTCAAGAATCAACGGCACCAACAAAGAAATGTAGAAAAGTATATCAAAGGAGAAAAAGTAAAGAATCTTCATCATCAAAGATTGACATCCTCAAAGATCGACAGCGACATGAAAAGTAGAGTGAAGAATCAACAAAATGCATATGTCAAAACCAGAATCAATTGAGGGGCCTAACAATCACCTTGCAGTAGTGTTCCATGTTCTACGATGACACCTTATGATAAACTTTGTTATACAAGTCAGTGAAACTTTTGAAATATTACCAAAAGAATGAAAGTTTCATACCTGAATTTGGATTTAGCAGCAGCACTAATGAACTTTGACATATTTAGTGGCAGCCATAAAGAACTTTAACATATGTTGTAAAATTTACCTAAATTGGGATGTAGCAGCAGCCGTAAAGAACTTTCACACTAATATTGTGAAAATTTACCTGAATTGGGATGTAGCAGCAGCCGCGATGAACTTTGAAATCAATATTGTGAACTTCTTTGCAAACGTTGGGATTTAGTAGTAGCTATGATGAACTTCGACATTAATTACGTGACAATTCTTACCTTAATTGGGATTTAGCAGTCGTGAAGAACTTTGACAGGAAAATTTTGTGAAAATTTCATTTCTGAATTGGGATTTAACAGCAGTGATGAACTTGACAATAATAAGTGAGATATTTATTATCTATATTGGCATTTTAAATTCATTTTTGTGATTTCTATAACGGATTTATCTTAATGGGATTTAATTGTGTTCGCAGGAGCTCACACCAGGCAGGAGATAATGTTACGTTCATTCATTTGGTGGTAAGAGTAAGAAATTAGTTCCATAGTGTCTAGATTATTATTTTATTACCCGAGTCAAATGTTCATTAAAGGGTGTAAATTGGTCGGTTCTGTCCAGTTTGGGTCTGGGGGAAACCTAGACACTTGGTCAAGTAGCCATAACTAATTAGGAATGGTACTAGTGTATAGGGAGGCTGTGTACAGGAGCCTGAACTCTAGGCAACCTGTGTGTGTGTTTATTTTTAGGGTCCAGTTGACCTACTTCTCAAAGAGATGGCATTGTATATATTTAGTTTAGGGGAATTCACAGAATTATTTTAGGGGTCACTTGGAGTCTTTATTTAGCTTTGCTTGGAAAGTATATTTAGCTTCATTTTGGATGCTTTGAGCGTATAATTAGTATAGGGGAAATTCCTGAAGTCTTTACTTAGATTCCCTAATTTAGATGCTCGGCTGAGCTTATATTTAGTCTAAGGGTATTTCCTTAAATCTTTACTTAGATTCCTTATTTTAGATGCTGGTAGATTCTGTAGATATAGGTTATGTTTATGC
>SAYR01016437.1:0-11447 GCA_004382745.1 Argopecten irradians irradians | reverse complement strand
CGTAAAACACGTTAATTACGAAACTTTAGAGGTGTATGTGAGTTACGTTTGGATCTTGAACTGTTGGTTAAACCACGTGAAAGAATATTGTTAACTGTCAAGTCATATCTACTACAAACGATTTAAAGTCGTCGGTAGCGTGATAATGGCGGTATTACACTGTACATAGTCTATTTGTGTGTAAGCATCTTTGATTTGATTCTAACACTTACAAGTAGCCTATTGTGTCTTCGACCATGGCACATGTAGAAGTTTGACCTCTCACTATATACATGTACGGTTCTTGATAAAAAATACCCCTTTATGCTATAAAATTCTATGCTTATGCTACATGTAATTATTATTGATAGAATGTGAAACATATGTGTTTGAACTGAATAAAGTATTTAATGTTACCCTAACAACATTTTGTTAAATTGTATTATGTACACTATACTGTATGTATGTAAACATTTCCCACTATCATAACCAATTGGACTGAAGTTGTCATCTAATAAACCACATCTGAAAGTATGCATGATTTAAATATTTAATCTTAAATCTATCTTCCTATAGAGTCTTTAATTAAATGAATAGTTATTATGTGCATCAAAACATGTACAAATGTAGATGCAGACAACATTCGAAAGTGTACGTCTATGTTTTTACAACAATTAAATTTAATGCCTGAAATTCTCCTCTAAACTTAAGAAATCGCCTTTTGAAGCTAAAAAACACTTTTGTGAAAAAATTGCCCATTTGTCTTATTTTCAGCACATTTTAAGACTTACATGTATGGTTGTCTTCATATTTATCATACATCTTCTACATATATCTACGATAAACTTAAGCTTTTTTATGATGGAGCTAAAACAAATTTTTTTACTGAATCTTGCAATAAAATTCTAGGTGTTACAACACTTCTTCAAAAATGATAATTTTCTACCAAAATGAGAATGGTCAAATATCCAATTATGCCGCTATTATAAACTTTTCCCAATTTGAAAAGGACTATAATTTACCCAAAAACCTAGTCTAGATTTTATTCCTGGTATATATAATATATAATGCATATTTGGTTATTACAATGTACAGGTAGAGTATGTACACTTCTGAGACTTTGTTTTATACTAGTCCAAGGCCATGTCACAGTCATTTGAAAGCAATAAAATCGTCAAACCAATGACTTGGACACTTATGAATCCTTGCTTGAAACTAACCTGAATAATAATTAACCATTTCTGGAAGTAATGGTATGGAAAATGTCACTGAATAGAAAAGAGTATAGGTTATGTATCCATGTCTGAAAGAGAATATAAAACAATCATTTTTCATAAATATCTAATGTATTATCCATCCGTATTCCATATCAAATAACAAACAAGTATGTCTTCCAATTCTCCTACAATCATCATTATTTATGAAGTGCCTTACATATTATACTTAGTGTAAATATTTTTCTACAGTCTGCCATGGGCTATGTGTCACTGTCATGGTCATTTCTATGAAAGGGAAAATGCAGTGAGGCTAGTGAGGATGATGCACAAGATTTATGCCAGCTTGAAAAAATAATTGGAAATATCAAGATTTGCAGATAGTTTTCTTTTGGTTTGGGACGTGTGCTAGCTTCTGTAATAATAAATTTCACAAGAAATTTACAAAAAAATATCCTAAGATGCATATCAATCACTTTGAAGAACTTTGATCAGCCTAAACGTAAGTGTATTGTATTTATATATAATAAATAACAAATAAATACAATACATGTGTAGATAAGCCAAGTTTTCTTTCCAGTTTTTGATATATAGGATCCCTGATTCTGTGTTTCTGAAGTATGAAAGTACCACACTGGCTAAAATGTGATTCATGTATAGATGGATTTCTAGCATAGTTACAATGTACTATGTTCTAAAAAGAGAAACAAAATACTTTATTCTGTGCATTTTTATATCAATAACTGCAGTATCATGCATCATCATAGTATATTTGTATCACAGCATTGTATGATGTATGTGCATGTATTATTATTTGTTTATAGTTATCATTAAACTATAAATACATTGATTAATTGTTGACAATGTACTTTAATATGTTAACACATAACAATGGAAGAGATTTTAACTTCTTCATGAAGGCGGTGGAATACAACTCACATAAATATACACACATTAAGTACATACATGTACATTCTCTCAGCTTCATCTTCATTTAGACGAGCACCGCCTACCACTGATTACCTTTTGTTGTCATTTGCTTGCCAACTTTTAAGAGTTACATGTAGATCATTTCAAATGTATTTTTATTTGAAACGTTCAGGATTCACTCATGTATATCTAAATATATCAAAAAATTGCAATGAAGTATATGTAAGGAGAGCATTTCCATTTCATTTTGAATATAGATTATTTAAAAATACACTTATCTTCCTAAAGCATAGGTGTTTAGGACGTTGGTAAGCCAACGACCCACTATAGACTAATATTTCTATATATTAGTCTATAGTAGGTCTTTGACTTACCAGCGTGCTAAACACCTACTAAAGGGATGATGAATGGCATTGAATGTTTCTGATTGCATTGAATAGACTTTCATTATTTACCAAGTCTTTCAGGAGAAAGCAAACCTTTCAAGGTACAATTCAAATAATCCATATAAGATTTGGCTTCACATAAACAATTGATTCAAACTATTACAAGTACAGTCAAACCTCGATGATTCGAACTTCGATGAATCGAATTTCTCGCTGTATCGAACTTTTTGTCTGGTCCCGAATTTCTTCACTATATAACATTACTAACTAACCCATGTATGAATCGAAGTTTTATGAATCGAAGTTCTCGATGTATCGAACTTTTTTCATGGACCATTTGTTATAGAATCATAGGTAACTGACACTCGATGATTCGAATAAAACTTTACCTGTACAGATCAGGTGTTCGCCGATACCCCGCGGCATGCTGTCACACCTAGCTGTCTCGCGACGGCCCTTCGCCGGACAATTGGGATTATGACAGCTTGTGTTGCTAGCTTGATATCATCAAGATAATTAATATCGCTAATCAGGCCGATACCCGGTGCTTTGTTTTTACAAGCTGCGTTATTAAATCATTAGTACGGCAAAGATACAGTTAGTCGTTTTTGATGTTCGCCGCCGCCATTGGTAGCGGTTTGTAGAATTTACGGAACGGTAAATAGCGAACCATATTATTAGTAACTCATACTCAAAACTGTTACATTGCACAACTTCGGCATAAATACTTGAGCAAATCGATCATTCTAAATCGAAGTATTTTGTAGGTGTTGTAGCGCTTTCGGTTCCTCCTTTTAGTTTCGTTTTTACAACGTGTTTTTGTTTTTATATTCATTCCGTAATATTAACCATCGCTTAAATAGTCACCAAACGAACACTTGTACATGGGTTAGGCCTAGTACACGTAAGTCTTGTTTATAATATATATATGTATTGCTAACGATAGCAATACACGTGATTAATTCAATACTTCGTTTTTATTTTGTTTTGCTTGTGGTACAATGATTATAAAGTTTACGGAACGGAGACGACATGTACACAACTACCACAGTTGGTCATGGTAAAAAAAACATCGGTCTAATTTCAACCACGAATAATTCGAAGTCTCGATGTATCGAAGTTTTTCTGACGGTCCCTTGAACTTCGATACATCGAACAGTGACACATAGATCTGAGAATTAGTCACAGATTATATAATTATGGACCCACAAGGGTGCCCTAAGACCATTTTTAGGCGTTTTAGGAGTCTAGATCAAAAATCGATAAAAATCATACTCTATATACTCTTATATAGTACTATGTAGAGTATGATTTTTACCGATTTAGACCCCTAAAAAGCCTCAAAATGGTCTTCGGGCACTCTGTTGAGTCCATAATTATATAATCTGTGACTAATTCTCAGATCCCTGTGCACAGCGATTGTAAGATTTAACAGTTTTATTTCCAGACACTAGGTTGCAGAAAAGAAATATATGTATGCACAAATGTTACCCTATTGATACTTTTGGTTTGAAAGGGGATATTTATAATGAAAAAAAAAAAAAATACACAATGCTTAATCTACAGTATATTTTTTCTGTGTCCAATTCAAATACAACAACAACCACACAGTAATTCATTTGTTTGAATGATGACACGTATACCAGATATTGACAACTTGTATTAGGTTTTGAGTAAAAATGATTCCAAATGAAATGAAAGAGTCCTATATCATAATAGCCTTGCCTATAATTAATCAAAGGTACATGTACACAGTGCGTTATAAGTTAACAAGTCACCAATTTGGATCATGCACTTACGAATTACTTTTAAACTAACTATAAAGTTTATAGTTACTTTAAAAGTAATTCATACACTACATGTATAACATAAAATCAGTGGCAAAAACAGTTTGTAGAGGGACATCATGATTTTCAAGTTTGGAATTGCTAGAGAAATCACAGTTCCTTTTTTAAAATTTGCAATCTAAACACATATGTTAGATGTTTTAGTGAGAACATTACAGTGACCAGTGTATATATTACCACATGTTAATTTCGCCATGCTTTAATACAGTCTCCGGAAAGGTGGAAGACGTAGGATCGGACTCATGAAGTCGAATGGACCCTCCAATGAATCTTTTAATATCCACTCAAAAAATGAACGAAAAAGTGGGGAGACTATCCAATATCTACGAGAAAAAACACATGCATATATGTTGTCCAAAAAGTTTTATCAACAACACAGCAAAGAAACGTGTAACAAATCGGGAAAAATCGATCTATCGACTCAAAAATGCAGATAGGTGTAAGCTGGAAGTGTCTTACTCTGATCAAAAGGGAGGATAACTCTAAAATTTCAAGAAGGCGGATCAATGTGGATAGGTCTAAAGCATACTCTAAAACAGCAATACAACATCTAAGAAAATAATTAAGAGTACACTAATAAGACTGACATTTGTGACACAAGCAATAAAAATAAGCATCTAAAAACAAAATAAACAAAACTATAAAGTAAGATATGCATCAAAAGCAGCAGGAAAAACACAGAAAGCAACAAATAAGTTCAATATTTACAAAAAATCGTTGTTGGTACAAATGTTGCAGCTTCTTCTGAAGACAGTGATCGATGGATTCGGCCATTCTGATATCATTCGGAAGACTATTCTACACCTGGAATTCCTCAAAACGGAACGATTTCTTGCCATAACTTGTGGTCCTGATCTGTGGTACTTTTGCCGTGAGGTCTTGTCTGAAAGTGTAATGTGAGACTACAAAATTTACGCATTATAATGTGGACTAATACCAAGTAAAATCTTTAAAACTTCAACGGCCATACTTCGTTTTCTCTTAACATGAAGGAAATAGCACTTATTTCTTTCTAACAGTATGTGTAGAGGGCTAGTAAAATCACTTTCAATGAAACGAACAGCCCTTTCCTGGATCTTCTCTGGTTTTCTTGCGTTTTCATACTACATAAGTGCCATGCTCAAGGGCAATATCAAAGTTTGAAAAAACAAAGATTTAAAAATAGTGATTTTGCACTTCTTGCTAAGATAACAGCCAATTCTGTTTAAAATACAAAGTTGTTTTGAGGCTTGTCTACAAATGTTGGCAATATATAAATCGAATTTTAAATCAGAGTCGATGTCAACACCCAATAATATTACAGAACCTTCACATTGAATTTCTTGGTTGCCAATGTTGAAGGAAGGGATGAGGTTTATAGTTCTATTGCATAAACAGGTAGCTTGATTTTTTTCCGGATTTGCCTGCATCCCATTTTACCAAACCAATTTATCAAATTCTGACTCACTTTTCCCATTGTATTTGAAAGAGTGATATTGTCATTGCTGGCAAAAGAAAAGGTGTTGTCATCTGCATAGTTATATAAATTACATTTTTCTATATGGTAAAACATGTCATTAATGAAAATGTTAAACAAAAGTGGGCCAACAATCGACCCTTACTCCCTTAGCCAGCTGCTTCCAGTCACTGGTATTGGGCCCCTGCAGACTAGTCCGTTGGAGCCTGTTGCTGAAGTACCTGCGGACAAGATGTTATGATGAACTATTAAGTCCATATGCCCGCAGCTTCTCCACCAACAGTCCATCAGGAGGCATTCAAATGCCTTAGATAGATCCATTCCCTTGGCACCAACATATCTATTGCCATTCAAGGCCTGACGCCAATCCTTCAGGAGTCGCAGCCGAGTAGTCTGGCACCCAAAGCCCTTCCTGAAAGCAGCGAGAAAAGGATAAAACAATTAAATCGAAATATGAGCAAAGTTGGTTTGTGGATGATCCGTTCAAAACTTTAGATAGAGAGGGTAAAACACTCACAGGTCTATAATTCTCCTCATCCATTGGATCCTATTTTTTTATAATAGGGGTAACTTGAGTCTGCTTTTGTCTATCTGGGAATTTATTTTCTGCTATACAGAAATTAACCAAATTTGTTAGGGGCAGTGATGGTGGGTCAGAGCCAAGTTGTAAAATTTTGGCAGGTATACCATCTACTCGAGTTTATTTTTTTTGATATTTAGTTTTTATTGCTTTGTCGAGCTCTGCGGGCTCTATAGGGGTGAAACCAAATTTGGTGTCTGTACTACGATAGTTTTTGATATCTGGGTTACTAAAATGATTCGACAGGTCATTGCTATTTAGGTCAGCCCCAATACCATTGGCAACGTTTACAAAATATGAATTGAATATTTCGCACACTATAGTTTGGTCAGTGACCACCTTGTCATCTTCACACAAGACAGTGGTGTTTTCTATACATTCTTTGTTGGGCAGAAAGGGCTTGACTGTAGGCCAGAAGTGCTTTGACTTTGGCCCACGAAGAAGTAAAAACGCATACACAGCCTTGCGTAACTTACTGTTAAAAAAGATGGGGGGGGGGGCGGCTTGTTAAATTTGGGTACCTTTTCCTTTATAGAAAGGTGTTCGTCAATAACATCTTTAAGCATATGATCATAGGCCCAGTAGATATCATCAGTTTCATAAAATACACATGCTGTATGAAATGTAGATAGATCTTTTTTTAATTTTGACGACCCCAAGTCAGGCTATGCTTTCATCGAATCATATCGTTTGATTACAAAGAAGAGTTACCCTCGCATGCAAAAAGAAGTTATATTGAGAAGTTTCACCTCATTGGCGAAGATAAATGCCCCTACAAGGTCCCTGCTGATACATGGGCCAATGACCCGAAACTATGGCCGCCATTACATACAGTGCAACGATGTTGACAATAACCTTATCCAATTTCCACGTGAGTATGAGTAATATTAAGTTGTCATCAGTGACTTATAAGACAACAAATCAACATATAATTATCTTAACTGAAACATACGCGACGAAAGTTTTAAATACCTAAATCATCCACCCTAGCGCTGGTATCAATACAGACAGAAGTAAGCATTTCGATCTATTTTTGGCATTGATACACCTGGCTGAACTGTGACCTACTACATATATTGTAAATGTCACGTGACCACGTCAACACGTGTATATGAGAATATATATAAGAGAAAGATACTGCATGGAACTCCAAAATATACTATATTTTTGTCAGCGAGCTGTGCAATTAATCTATAATAATAAGTATAGTTATACAGGAACAGAGGCTGTCACAGCATGCTATCCTAATGAACCCCCTTGGGTTGAAGACAATATGTATACCTACCTGTGACGCCGAACTGATCATCATCTCTTGAAAGTAAGGTGTCGCCTTACGTGGTGATGCGGGGAAAAAAGGAGAAAAGGGCCCTAGGCCTGGTAGCCATGACGACAGATATTGGGCCTAGAGTTTACATAAGTTATTTATGCAGGAACCTCGTATACCTGTATCCCCATGTATATATTTGTCTGAGAAAGACATTGGGTATCAACACTAGACCTACATGTGCATATATACAGGTATATCTTATCTTTGACAAAATTATGACATATATACGGTTTCTATCTGCTAATAATCAAGGCCTAGGTGACAAAATTAAGCGTAAAGATGTATTCTCCTATCTGCTGTCCACTAACAGTAATGTGTTTTGCTTGCAAGACACACATTTTAATAATGAACTAGAAAACATTATACGTAGTGAATGGAGTTACCAATGCCACTTTAGTTCTTTTAGATCAAATGCTAGAGGTGTAGCCATTATGTTTACGAACAATTTTGAATTTAAGGTTCACAAGGAGAAGAAAGACAATACTGGTATTTTTTTAGCCTTGGATATTGAAATTGAGACTTTTAGAATTACACTTATTAACCTGTATGGCCCGAATAAGGATGATCCTAATTTTTATGATAGAATTGTCGAAACTATTGAAGCCTTTGATAATCGATATACTATTATTTGTAGAGATTTTAACTTAGTTCTTAACCCTGATATAGACTATGATAAAAATTACAAACATATCAATAACCCTAATGGGAGAGAGAAGATTTTAGAAATTATGGACAATTTTTCATTAGTAGATATTTTTAGGGAACAGCATGAAGACATTAAAAGATATTCTTGGAGAAAAACTAACCCGTTCAAGCAGGCTCGTCTTGATTATTTTTTTATATCTGAAAACTTAATTTCCAGTACTGATAAGTCAAACATTGAAGCAGGCTACCGTTCTGATCATTCATTTCCAACCATATCATTGAAACTTAATGAATTTGTTCCAGGCAGGGGATTTTGGAAATTTAACAATAGTCTATTACAGGAACAAGAGTATCTGAATATAGTAAAAACATGTATTAGGGAGACGAAATTACAATATTTTCTTCCTGTCTATAACTTAAATATATAGATAACATTTCTGATTTGAGATTGAAGTTCATATAGAGATCAATTATTTTTAGCAACACTGCTTATCAAATTAGAGGTACAACTATATACCTTATTCATCTTTCAGGAAAAAAACAACAAAATATTAGGGAAGAAAATCTCCGAAAATCTATACAGGCTATATTGAAGAACAAATGATATAGACATGGTTGGATTAGAAATCCAAAAAACGAGAACTACAGGCAATTAGAGAACAAAAGATTAAAGGAGTATATGTTTAGGTCGCCGTGCTAAGTGGTTAGAAAGAGAAGAAAAACCAAAGTTACTTTTAGATTTTTAGAAATAGGAATTTTACATCTAAAATTCTACCTAAATACAATTAGATAAGGTAACGTATTACTAAAGGCTGATGTCTTGGAGGAGAAAATTTAGAAGGTCAAATCAACGCTAGAAGAGGCTAGTTAAAACATGAAAACATGCAAATAATAAATTTCCAGGGATAGATGGTTTCACAGTAAGAGTTCTTTAAATGTTCTAGAAATTCTTGGTATTTTTTTGTTCGTTCTATAAATTTTGGTTATAAACAGATGGTATTTTATCTTATTCACAACGACGAGGCATAATTTCATGCTATTCCAAGGGAAGATTAAACCAGACATTTGTATAAAAAATTGGAGACTATTACACTTCTAAAAATGTAGTATATAAAATAGCTTCAGGTACTATGAGCAAACAGAATAGGACAGTTTTAGATAAAATAATTGATGAAAGATCAGACAAGGTTTTCTTTCTGTACAGATTGTAATAAGTGAATAGATATCGCAGACTTTTAGTTTTATGATTAATGCAATATACAAGGGAAAATGATATTCCAGGTATGTTTTTAGTGATTGATTTGAAAGGCCTTTGATTCCGAGGTCATGAAAATTTATTGAAAATTATTTTATTGTTTTTTGGGTTTGGTGATAGTATAATTCCCATCGGGTCAAAACATTTCATAATCATGTGCAGTGCGTTATTAATCAAGGGTGGAAATCTGTCTCATTTTTTCAAATTAAAAGTGGGGTTGGTGTTAAGGGGACCAATCGCTCCTACAGTTTTTTATACGCTTGTTTGCTGAAAGATTTCTAGCTATCTAAACTAAGAAATAATAAAAAAGTATAAAAGGTATTGATGTGGATAATTGTCCTCATACTTTTTCACAGTATGCAGATGAGAAAAAAACCTACTTGCACTGATGGCAACAAGAAAAATCATTAGTGAAGCTGTTGCCTGACTTGACTTTTTGCTAATATATCAGGACTTAAAATAAATATTTCAAAAACAGTTTATTATGGATAGGCAAGTAACGAAATAATAGTAAGATAAATTTCTTCCAGAAACTTGAAATCTACAATGTGGGTAGGGAAACCTTCACTTTGCTAGGTTATTGAATTCAATAATTGAACTTGCATGTGATTCCTCAGTTAAACTTGATAAAAAACTTAAAATTAAAATCACTCATAAGAATCCCGGAATAGAAAGATTTTTAACACCGTTGGCCAAATAATTGTAATTAAATGTAATTAATCTATTTTAGTCTCTCACGTTTAATCATCAGTTTACTATCATTACAAATCCAGATGGAAAATTTATTGGGGAAATTGAATTCTATATTGTATATTCTATGGAATAGTAAAGTAGATAAAGTTAAGAAAGAATATAAAAAAAAAAAAAAGGGATTGTTCATGATTATATTATAATGGTGGTTAAGAGATGATTGATATCCAAAACTTTTATAGATTCCTCTAAATTATAGGTTGGATAAGAGATTAATTCAAAAGACAATGTTCCATCAAAATGGCTAAAGCCCAATTATGAAAACTTAATGTCAACATAGATTTGCTGGATTCAAACTGGGCTCCAGACTATATAAAAAATGTGAAGCATAAATGTAAAAACCAAGTTCTGGTTAGATGTTTTGAATAGCCTGCAAAAAATGGTATTTGGACTAGGGAAAGGGATTTGACATGATCAGGATTTATCTGAAGACGCCACTATGTATATAATGGCACAAAATTCTTATTGACAGTAAAGTCAATTTTCATTAGAGACTGGTAATTAAAAGGGAGTTATAAAATATAGAAGGATTTATAAGAACTATGGTTCTCTGGAAGATTTTAATACTTTTGAAGATTTACTCAAAATATCACATAGAGACTACTTCCTTCATATCACAGTGTTATATCAGACAGTAAAACAATTTAATCGCATCCAGGTTTTCCTAAAGACAGAAATACCTTGTCCATTTATTCCAATAATATTAATGAGCAAAATGTTTAGCAAATCTAAAGGTTCCAAAAGTATTTTATAATAGTCTGATAAAAACCAATATTGTACCATCAGACAAAAGAAATGGAATTTCCATTTTCGAATTTGGTAAACTAATTCATGGAAAAATGTTTTAAGCTTCCATTTATTGATTACAAAAACACAAAATTCAGTGGTTTTCAATATAGAGTTAACATAATATTCTGGCAACTAATTTTTTTATTTAAGCTCGAATTGTTCCGTCGCCTATGTGTAGCACTTTGCAACTCGGAATATGAAACTAATCACACACTTGCTGGGAATGTCAAAAGATGCAAAAACTTCTTGTGAGTCTGAAACTCTTTTAGACACTCTTTTATCCTTTAGT
>SAYR01016379.1:0-10651 GCA_004382745.1 Argopecten irradians irradians | reverse complement strand
ACCCCAGGACTTAGCCTTCACACCTGTATACACACCCCAGGACTTAGCCTTCACACCTGTATACACGCCCCAGGACTTAGCCTTCACACCTGTATACCCACCCCAGGACTTAGCCTTCACACCTGTATACACGCCCCAGGATTCGGCCTTCTTACCTGTATACACGCCCCCAGGACTTAGCCTTCACACCTGTATACACACCCCAGGATTTAGCCTTCACACCTGTATACACGCCCCAGGACTTAGCCTTCACACCTGTATACACACCCCAGGACTTAGCCTTCACACCTGTATACACGCCACAGGACTTAGCCTTCACACCTGTATACACACCCCAGGACTTAGCCTTCACACCTGTATACACGCCCCAGGACTAAGCCTTCACACCAGTATACACGCCCCAGGACTTAACCTTCACACCTGTATACACGCCCCTAGGACTTAGCCTTCACACCTGTATACATGCCCCAGAACTTAGCCTTCACACCTGTATACACGCCCCAGGACTTAGCCTTCACACCTGTATACACACCCCAGGACTTAACCTTCATACCTGTATACACTGTTTGTTTGATTCATTAATGACCTATTAACAGATATGGTCATGTAAGGACGGCCTCCTGTGTATACGGTGTGTTGTGTGTATGTTGTGCGAGGTGCGTGTTTTGGGAGACTCCGGTATATTCATGTTGTGTCTTCTTGTATAGTGGAACTGTTGCCCTTTTTTAGTAGTGCTATATCACTGAAAGCATGCCGCCGAAGACACCAAGCCAACACAACCCCACCCACAGTCACATATACTGACACAACGGCCGAACCAGTCGTCCTACTCCCTTTGCTGAGCACTAAGCAGTGGAGCAGAAAACTACGCACTTTACAGACTTTGGTGTTGTCTCGGCCTATGTGGGACAGAACCAGAAGCCTTTCCTCACAGGGCGATGTTGAAGAGAACGGAGAATATCTTCAAAACTCTACAGGCAAAAGTGCAAGGCACATTTTTTTGTGTCCTTTGCCAATGGATACCAAATCGGTCGATCAGTATAGGATAAAGTCAGTTCGGAAGAAGAGAAAAGATAGATCCCTAAATTTAAAAGTCTCCGTCCTTGACACACGAATCATGCTAATCAGGTGGCAGCAATGGTTACGAATTCCTAATACGCACCCCTAACCTGCCTATGGAATGACTCACCATGTAATACACACCCCAGACTTAACCTTCATACCTAGTAAACACGCACCGCAGCCCAGGAATCTAGCCTTGCACAACCCGTAATACAAACAACCCCGTGAAAGTCACTGAATTTAACCGCGTTCATCCAAAATTAGACCAAGCCTAATACACGGAACCCTTAGGGACCTGAGACTTCATCACTAGCGCGTGGATAAATAACCAACGCCCAGGACTTTAGGAAATCCCTTATTCTATCTATCTCTTGAATATAAGTCACAAACAGACACATCTCGGACGATCGTTTATACTCTTAAAAGTATACCGTTATTACACTGCAAGCCAGGAGCCTTTACCCTCTGCAGAACCAACTCTAGAATATATATGCGACTACACTCCAGGGGACACTTAGAACACTTTCAAACTCATCTATATTATCACATAACACCCCTATCAGGCGACGTGGTTGATGCTCTTCTACAGCCTAGTAATAATTAATGCACCACCCCAGGGACCCTTGATTACCTTTCTCATTTCAACCCCCGATGAGGAAATAAACGTAAACAAAGGGCAAAATCCTTAACCACCAGAATTCCTATAACTTTAAACATATAGTAACACTAAACGCCCACATAAATCACATCCTGCCTAATTGTACCTATACCGGTGAGCTAACCATGACAGTGCGGCCCATCGATATGAAGTCGCCACGAACCTCCACCCGGTCCCTCCTACAATCACCCAACTGAACCTAAAAATAACTGAGAACATCAACTTAGCCCCAAATGGAAACCCCTAAAATACGCCACTCCAAAACCTACCAGTGAAGGTAACCCTTTACAAATCGCGCCTAAGGATCGACTTAGCCTCCAGCAGACCTAGGTCGTAAAACGTTCCACGCAGCGTACTAACCCTAGCAACTTCAAACTACACTAGATGGTGAAACCACGCTGACAAGTGAAGCGTTTTAGCCTTCAAACACTAAGGCTGTATAAAACCAAGCAGGCAGCTTACCCGCCTTCACACCTTAGGGTTTTTAATACACTGCCTAAACCCCAAGTGACTAAGGCCTTCAGTCACCTAGTTAGTCACGCTCCCAGGACTTAGACACTTCACACATGTAACACACCCCTCGAGGACTAGCCTCACACCTGTATAAAGCACAACCCTTCAGGACTGTCTTTATACAACGTTCATAATCCAATGGTTTTTTATCACATCCAGCAAGGAACTTAGCCAATTCACGGATCTTGATATATTTTCACCACCCCGTAAAGAGACTTAATCACTTTAATACCTGGTGATTACTACGTGCCCACAGGAATATAAAACTAATAAAACAACACCGAACTATAGCACCGCCCAGCACTTAACCTTGCAACCATGTGATGACCGCCCAGGACATTAGCCTAATGCACACCTGCCCAGTACTAATCGCCCCAGGAGCACTAGCACTGTCAACACTGTAGTATAAACACACCAGATGACTTATAACCAAATATACTAACCTGTACTACACCGCCCGTCGGTGAAGAGCTTAGACCAAATTACCAACGACCAGTTATAAACCCTATCCCCAGAGGTAGCGTTTGAAGCCCGTTACAAGTTGTGTACCTGTAGATAACACAATAACCAAGAAACATGGAAGGCCAATTAGCCGTCCTCAAAATCCACCGGATTATATACACACCCGAGGACTTGGAATCCTGCCTGCTATTTACCACTGACGTAAGACACACCCGCCAACAGCATATGGAGCCTTCACACCTGTATAAGATACACGAACCCTAAGGACCCTTCAAGCCTTACCACCACCAGGTATACAACGCACAACACCAGAAAACATAATAGCGCTTCACTATGCGATATACCGACCCGGTTAGGGCAGAATTGATAGGTCCTTAGCACACCAGTAATAGTACGACGCCCCAGAGAGCTAAGCTTCATCACACAGTCATTACCACGCCCAGGGACTTAAGCCGCTTCACCACCTGAGTATAACCCGGCGAGACTTGAGCTCTTCATCAACCTGTATACACAAGCTCCAAACAGACTAAGCCTTCACTTACACAGCAGAAAGAATATACTTGACGCCCAAGGACTGTCAGCCATTCTACACTCGTTGTATGACACACACACTAACCTAGACCGACTCACAATGAGAGACACCTCTAAAATACGTAAAATATAACTTTCAGTACCTACCTAGATATATATGCACACACAAGACGCCCAGGTAAGCATTTAAAACTCTACTGTATCACACATAGTCATATATACTGACCTCGTCCACGGATGCCCGCCTGAGGCCTTTCATCTCACACCGCTGTACATATCAACATCCCACCCCACGACTAAACCTTAACACCTAAATGTAAATACATTACACCCCCTAGGCACTTATAAGCCTTCACGGACCGATGTTGAATACACACCACGCGAAGAGACACTGAGTAATGTAGCTCTGTTCACACCTGTGATCACACGCCCCTATGGACCTTAAGCGAACTAATCACTATCTGACACGCACTCAGTACACCCGCCTGTGCTGCTATATATAGCACCGACTACCGTTCGAACGCACCTCTGCCTTCTCGCAAAGCACTCGCCACAGCACTCTAGCCCTCCACCGACCCACATAGTGTATATACACAATATCACCATCTCATCAGCATCTATATCCTTATCACGTTACAGTTATGCGACTCGCTGAGGCACCTTTGTCCGCATCTACAATCACCACCTGCGCTAACATGTGCTAACCTACACTACTGCCACGCTAAGTTCATGCAAACGATCTAGCCCTCTCCACCTGCCTACCCAGGAGCCCTACAATACACAACGACCACTCCCTGAGCTGCACATCGGCTTGTAGCGAGCTTTCATCCAACCATCAGCTAATACACTATTACCACTCGCAATAGTACTACTCTTATACCCCTCATCAAACGACACCCTCTAAGTCGTCCATATATTTCCCACATACTGACCGACCTGCTGTCAGTACAATCGCTCCCGTACGCTCTCCTAGCCCTACGCATTACTCAAACTAGCCACCCTCACCCGTCAGAATACATGTAGCCTTCAATCCACCCGTCGCAGAGTCACCTAATATAGCACCACCCCACAGCGTACTTCTCTAAAGCTATCCATTATCCAAACTCTCTCGTTTAACCACCATACACGACCTCGCCACCAACTAAGGTCACATTAAGCTAAGTTTTTTCTACATCTCGATTCACCACTCATGGCATGCAAGTCCTCACTCTCCCCTTACGTGACTCGTCACGATCTTCTAATCTTATCATCTAATCTCAACCCTGCCTCTACTTACGTAACACGTGTCTCTCTCCAGGAAATTTCTCGTCCTTTCTACCTAGATACTATTTACATATACGCCTTCCCAGGTATCTTAGCCTTTACACCTTGGTTTTTTTATACCACATCCACCAGGATTAATATGCCCTTCATGCACCTCGTGTTATACCATCGACCCAGGAGCTGTAGTCCTTGTCTACACCTGTATACAAACACGACCAACAGTCGACTTCAGGCTTTTTACTATTTCCACCTCGTTATAGTACACACTCCGCCCACACCTAAAGGTAACCTTCCAATTCCGCGCCACGTACCCTACACCTCACCATGTTATTATTATCAATCCAGACGCGCCATACTATGACTGTAACCTGACCTATACCACTCACACCACCTCAGCAACCATCATATGACTCACCCATAGACCGCACCAGGGACAATATAGAAACCACCTACATAATAATAATACATCCATGACATTATAATCCTGTCCACTACTATCATCTCAATCCCTTATGGTCACCCCCATCTCTCATCCGATCATCTCCACTCTCGCAATCTTACTATACTCACGCTTCCCTACCGACTGCCGAGAACTATCTTTCAGTCTGACCATAAATCATCTTACACCATAACTTGAACCACCCCAGGCAGCTACGACCTTCTAAGTGAATCTTTACCTCACCTCTATCCTCATCCTTATGAGCCTTTCACACTAGTCTAAACCCAGTACCCTGAGAACCACATTAGCGCCTTTCACCGACTACACAACCTATCTTCATTACACCCTGCCCCTACTGAGTACGTTCAGCTATCAACTCAGCCACATCGGTTACCGTACTCAGCAGCATGCCACACCGCGCAGAGCTCAGTGCATACAGCACCGATACTTCGACCCTCTACTATGTCAAATATCAGCTTCGGCCACTTATCGTCAGGTATTCTCTCTACTTATGCACTCTTCTACACCCTGGTCTCCACCAGCTCCAACGCCCGGTCAAGCACCAGCGGTTAGGAGCCAATCAACCCGCTGCACACAGCGAAACCAGAGTCCTACATCTCCCCCACTCATCAACGGACCGGTCTCTACTACAACCTGAATATACACGCCCTGCAGAGAACTGAGTCCATCTGTACCTGTGAATAAATTCTATTTCACTCCCAAAGAACTTAGCCTGTCAACACCTATACACGGACCCTCTTCCCAGGTACCTTTTAGCTTTGCACAAACACAGCCGTTATACAGCGCACCCTTTCTGACGAGAAGCGTGAAGACCAATTCACACCTCGAAATGTATGGAGTTACAGCCCAAACAGGAAGCCACCTATCACTCTCGCACACCTCTGTCCTCATAATCCACATCCCTCATCTAAGCGTATCCTCTGACATGTCATAGCCTCCCCTTATACAACCACCTCATGTTGTGTCCAATACGACTACCACGAAGGACTTAGCCTTCAGTACCTGTATATAAACTAACGCCCCCAGGACTATTAACCTCTCACACTCTGAGCTTTATTACCATATGCGCATCACAACCGAGCCTGATAAGCCTTTTCACAATCGCTCCATTGATACTTACCGACGGCCGGCCTACGCTAGACTCCCTAGCATCCCTTCACACTCACCGAATATCTTACTCAACGCTGAATTCAACCCAGCGACTACAGCTTGTCACTCACCCGAAGATACCGCGCTTACGCCGCTCCCTCATACGGCACATTAAGCCTTCACCACCCGTCAGACTACAGTCCATCTCTCATCGCTCGAACTGTCCACCAACAATGTAAGAATCCATATTAACACACTCAACGACCTATGAGCTACCTCCATAAAATTCCACAACACTAACACATAATCCATTTATCCACGCGCGCGATTGGACGCACGCAACCGTGTCATCCGGAACTACACGCTACTCACGAAGTACTACGCTCACGCACCGACCCTCCGAAGACTCAAGCTCCCGCTACATTGCTCTACGACGCAACGTATTTACAACGAACCATCGTAGCCGCCCTCTCATGCTAATTCCTTAGCCCTTCACTTCAGGTCCACGAAATACGTTTAAACGTGACCCCAACCTAAGATGCAGCCGATCTATGCCTCCTACACCTGTCATACGACCGATCAGCTCTCACCTAGTGGTATCCCAAGTACCGTCCACACACCAAGGCTCCTCCGTTAGTATACTCCATACGTCCCCCCCTCATACAAACGACACTTAGGCATTGCCTTTACACCTACTCCGCAGATATGTACTTACTACACCCATAGAGACCTCAAGCTTCCACAGACACCAGAGCCTATACTACACCCCACTGAACTCAACCTTCCACCAGCCTGTTTATGCACAACCGCCCCCCAGCAGACTCATCTTACGCCTTCTGGACTACCGTTGTGATCATCCACGACGCCCAGGACTTAACCACAATCTACACCTCGTCTGGTGTATCGTTCATGGCAACCCGTGATCATAACTACGTATACATACCTCCAATGGTACTTATGACCTTCACTTACCTTTCATGTTATCCCCTCTATCACACCCAGGAAGCTTAGCCCTGATCACAGCCTGCTATATAACAACGCCCCGCTAGGACCTTAGCACTACTACACATCCTACAGCTCACACTTTCTTAATACCTCATCGTCACCCCTGCCTCAGACACTCACATTCTAACGTACCTCACACCTGTATACACGCCTATAGACTCCTAGGCCTCTCCACCGTGTTATAACACGCGCCCAGGAGTCTGTAGCCTTCCAGGCGAGCCTGTATGGTTACACCCGCCCCCACCGTAGAACCCAATAAACGGATCAGCTCGACAACCGTGTAATTACACACCCCATGATACTTAACCTTCACATCGCTGCTATACATATCGCCGCTGCAAGAGCGACCTTAGCCTTGCACTCACCTGCTATCACATATAGCCCCAGAGCGTGTAGGTTCACGAACCTGTATAACAACCCCAGGATCTTTAGCCTTCACACCCCGGACCTCAGTAACACACCCAGGTGATCTATGGACCTTCACTAGCCCTGGGTTAATCAACACCGCCCAAGGACTCCATAGCCCTTCACACAACTGTAATACCACCACGCGAAGACATTAGCCTTCACGAACCTTGATGACCTTAAAGAACGGCCCCAGGTGAATGTGCGGTTCCTATCTCTATTACCTGTATACACACCCCAGGACTTAAAGCCTTCTATACCTGTATACACCCCCTAGGATTTAGCCTTTCACACCTGTATACACGCCCCAGGACTTAGCGCGTTCACACTGTTATACACGCCAAAGGACTAAGCCTTCACACCTGTATTACCACCTCCCTTAGGACATCCTAGATGCCCCTATTTCAACAAAACAACTAAGTAAATACGCACCACCAACTCAAATGACTTAGGCGCGTTCCCAAACGCAAAACATTCTACTGTCCTACTAGACCCACTTCCCCAGAGTCTTTTTTAGCCCTTCATCACCCGTATACAGCTCCCTAGACGCTTTAGCTCCGTTCACAACCTGTTATACACACTCGCAGGACTTAGCCTTCACACTGTATTACACTCCCCCAGCGACTTAGCCTTCACCACCTGTATACACTCCCTAGGACTTAGCCTTACACCTGTTATACACACCCCAGGACCTTTCACCTCAGGTATCACACCCGGCAGGACTTAGCCTCCACCAACCTGTATACACACCCCGAGTGACGTTTATACTCTGTCAAAACCTGTTACTACACACCCCAGGACTTAGCCTTGCAACGAACCGGTTATAGCAACATCTTTTCCTGAAGGAACTAATTAGCTTACACACCATGGTTATACCCACCCAGAGGACTTAAGATCCCCTGTCACACCTCGTCAGAACCAACGTCGCGCAGGCAGTTCAGAATAAGCCTTCACAAGACCCCAGATTTACAAAACGCGATAACGCCCCCCACGTACTATAACCTTCACACTTCCTGAATACCCCACCCCACGCAACTTAGTCAACTTCACATCTGTATAATGAACAACCCCAAAGGACTAAGCCATATACACCCATCCTTATATACACCCCAGGGACGTAGCCTTGCGACATCTAACCTTACAGGCCCAGGAGCTTAGACTTCACACTGTATTAGCGGCACCCCAAGGACTTTAGCCTTCATCACCTGTTATACACGCCGCGAGCCAACTTAAGCCTTAACACTAGCGCTTTTACCACAAACGCCTCTCAGACTGAGCCTTCGCACCTGTATACACACCTACAAGACTGTATGCCTTGCGAGCTCTCCGATATTATCATCTCCCTAGTGGGGACTTAGCGGTTCACACCGTGTATACACGCCGCCTAGGACTTAGCCTCACACCTGTATACACACCCAGGACTTATCCTTCACACCTGGTATTACACACCCCAGGACTTAGCCTTCACACACTGTATACAACACCCCAGGACTGAGGCCTTCTAGAGCCTGTATACCTAGCGCCACAGGACTTAGGCCTCACCCACCTGGTATTACACACCCCAGGGACTATCCTTCCACACCTGCTATTACACGCCCCAGACTTAGCCTTCACACCTGAATATAACAGTTGTCGCCCCAGAACTTAGCTTCTTTTTACTGTATACGACGCCGCCAGGACTAGCCCTTCATATCTGTATACACACCCCAGGATGAGCCTTCATATCTTGTAACACAACCCAGAACTTTAGGCCTATGGCACACCTGTATACCACACCCCAGACATGCCTCGACAACCTGGGTGATACGACGCCCCGAGGACTAGCCATTCATAATCTGGTATTACACACCCCAGCTATTCTTTAGCTCTTCACACCGTGATAAAATACACGCCTCCCAGGATTAGGCTAACCTCACACCTGATATTACTCACCACCCAAGGGACTAAGTAGCCTTCACACCTGACTATTTACATCGACCACCAGGACGTTAGCCCTATCACATCCTATAGTACACCACCCCTACGGCGACACTTAGCCTTCACACCAGTAATACACGCCATCGAGGAAGCTGTGCCTTCAACACCTGATATACATGCCCCAGGACTATAGCCATTCAGCACCGATATACGACGCCTTAGGACCCTTAAGCGCTTCACAACCTGGTATACACGCAGGTCTGTGGTAGGACGTGTAGCCTTCACATTCCAATATTTTCCATTACACAACACCCCTATGTTATCTAATTAAGCCTACTACAAGTACACCTGAATTAAATAGCTACAGCCCCAGGCACTTATGCCTTCACGAACACACTATAAAGAATATAACCACAGCAACCCCTAAGAATTGTACTGCAGACGCTTCTCGACGCTGTCACTACACACCCCACCCGCACCTCTAGCCTTCACAAACCTATAGTATACTACTGGCCCCGGTAGGACTTTTTAAGCCTGAATCACACCCGGACCAATAAAAGTATACACATCCGCCAGGACTTGCCTTCACACCTGTATACACACCCACTTAGGGTATTCTTAGCCTTCATACAACCTGCAGTACAATCCCCAAGGAGCTTAAACCTTTCACACCTTGTATGACATCGGCCCTCAGGACTTAGCCTTCACACGTGTGATACACGTCCTTCGAGGAACATTACGAACAACAAAACATGGAACACCACAATGTGTAATTTTCATGAGTTAAGTTGCACCTCTATGTGGTTTAAAAAGAATGCGGTTTATTATTAAAATTTTCCGTGCCATAAAAATAGTTTTTAAATATTGAGTACTTTTAATTGAGTGTAGCACATATTGGAAAGTAAAACCAATATCAACAAGAACAGAATAGATATGGATATAGATCTATGATATGTCAGAGTAAAAAGAAACAGCAGTGCTTGCCTTCGTAATTGGTTATGACAATTCACAAACCAAGGGTGTTCACGTAGTCTGTCATCTTGAGAGATGAGTCATCGCAATGGACATAGGCAGAAGGAACAAGAACCAATGACTTGCCAGTTTTAAACAAGAGCAGTCAGCACACATCAATTATTGATAGAAGTGATGAAGATTTGGGTCTAGATTGAAAACTAAAGTAGTTAGTATTGAAATCGTCTGAAATTAGACGGTCAAATTGTGTTGTAAATTAAATCGTTTAAACTTCGCGGGCATTTACTTTGCCATTGAATACTTCCGCACCTGAA
>SAYR01016371.1:119883-178176 GCA_004382745.1 Argopecten irradians irradians | reverse complement strand
CTAATTGTACCATGCTTGGAAAATTATCCAAAACGAGCCTAGCTGTTACTAATCATACCATTCTGGGGAGGTTGTCCTAAATGAGCCTAGCTGTTACTTATCGTACCATTCTGGAGAGATTGTCCTAAATGATCCTAGCTGTTTCTAATCGTACCATTCTGGAGACATTGTCCTGAATGGCCCTAGCTGTTACTAATCGTACCGTTCTGGGGAGATTGTCCTAAATGAGCCTAGCTGTTACTAAACATACCATTCTGGGGAGATTGCCCTGAATGAGCCTAGCTGTTACTAATGGTACCATTCTGGGGAGATTGTCCTAAATGACCCTAGCTGTTACTAATTATATTATTCTGGGGAGATTCTCCTAAATGAGCCTAGCTGTTACTAATCGTACCATTCTGGGGAGGTTGTCCAAAATGAGCCTAGCCGTTACTATTCGTACCATTCCGGGGAGGTTGTCCTGAATGAGCCTAGCTGTTACTAATCGTACAATTCTGGGGAGGTTGTCCGAAATGAGACTAGCTGTTACTAATCGTACCATTCTGGGAGATTGTCCTAAATGAGACTACCTGTTACTAATCGTACCATTCTGGGGAGTTTGTCTGAAATGAGCCTAGCTGTTACTAATCGTTCTATTCTTGAGGGATTGTCCTAAATGAGCCTAGCTGTTACTAATCGTACCATTCTGGGGAGGTTCTCCGAATTGAGCCTAGCTGTTACTAATCGTACCATTCCGGGGAGGTTTTCCTAAATGACCCTAGCTGTTACTAATTATACCATGCTGGGAAGATTATCCAAAATAATCTAGCTGTTACTAATCGTACCATTCTGGGGAAGTTTTCCTAAATGACCCTAGCTGTTACTAATCATACCATGCTGGGGAGATTGTCCTAAATGAGCCTAGCTGTTAATAATTATACTATTCTGGAGAAATTGTCCTAAATGAGCCTAGCTATTAATAATTATATTATTCTGGAGAAATTGTCATAAATGAGCCTATCTGTTACCAATCGCACCATATTGGGGAGCTTGTCCTTAATTACCCTAGCTGTTACTAATTGTACCATGCTTGGAAAATTATCCAAAATGAGCCTAGCTGTTACTAATCATACCATTCTAGGGAGGTTGTCCTAAATGAGCCTAGCTGTTACTTATCGTACCATTCTGGAGAGATTGTCCTAAATGATCCTAGCTGTTTCTTATCGTACCATTCTGGCGACATTGTCCTGAATGGCCCTAGCTGTTACTAATCGTACCGTCCTGGGGAGATTGTCCTAAATGAGCCTAGCTGTTACTAAACATACCATTCTGGGGAGATTGCCCTAAATGAGCCTAGCTGTTACTAATTGTACCATTCTGGGGAGATTGTCCTAAATGACCCTAGCTGTTACTAATTATATCATTCTGGGGAGATTCTCCTAAATGAGCCTAGCTGTTACTAATCGTACCATTCTGGGGAGGTTGTCCAAAATGAGCCTAGCCGTTACTATTCGTACCATTCCGGGGAGGTTGTCCTGAATGAGCCTAGCTGTTACTAATCGTACAATTCTGGGGAGGTTGTCCGAAATGAGACTAGCTGTTACTAATCGTACCATTCTGGGAGATTGTCCTAAATGAGACTACCTGTTACTAATCGTACCATTCTGGAGAGTTTGTCTGAAATGAGACTAGCTGTTACTAATCGTACCATTTTGGGGAGGTTGTCCTGAATGAGCCTAGCTGTTACTAATCATACTATTCTTGAGGGATTGTCCTAAATGAGCCTAGCTGTTACTAATCATACCATTCTGGGGAGGTTGTCCTAAATGAACATAGCTGTTACTAATCGTACCATCCTGGGGAGGTTGTCCTAAATGAGCCTAGCTGTTACTAATCGTATCATTCTGGGGAGTTTGTCTGAAATGAGACTAGCTGTTACTTATCGTACCATTCTGGGGAGGTTGTCCTAAATGAGCCTAGCCGTTACTAATCGTACTATTCTTGAGAGATTGACCTAAATGAGCCTAGTTGTTACTAATCGTACCATCCTGGGGAGATTGTCCTAAATGAGCCTAGCTGTTACTAATCGTACCATCCTGGGGAGATTGTCCTTAATGACCCTAGCTGTTACTAATCGTACAATCCTGGGGAGATTGTCCTAAATGACCCTAGCTGTTACTAATCATACAATTCTGGAAAGATTGTCCTAAATGACCGTGGCAGTTACTAATCGTACAATTCTGGAGAGATTGTCCTAAATTTCTCTGGCTGTTACTAATCTTCCCATTCTGGGGAGATTGTTCTATATGACCCTTGCTGTTACTAATCGTACCATCCTGGGGAAATTGTCCTAAATGACCCTAGCTGTTACTAATTGTACCATTCTGGGGAGATTATCCAAAGTGAGCCTAGCTTTTACTAATCATGCCATTCTGGGGATGTTGTCCTAAATGAGCCTAGCTGTTACTTATCGTACAATTCTGGAGAGATTGTCCTAAATGATCCTAGCTGTTTCTAATCGTACCATTCTGGTGATGTTGTCCTAAATGGCCCTAGCTGTTACTAATCGTACCGTCCTTGGGAGATTGTGCTAAATGAGCCTAGCTGTTACTTAACATACCATTCTGGGAAGATTGCCCTAAATGAGCCTAGCTGTTACTAATTGTACCATTCTGGGGAGATTGTCCTAAATGACCCTAGCTGTTACTAATTGTACCATTCTGGGGAGATTGTCACAAATGGGCCTAGCAGTTACTAATCGTAACATTATAGAGAGATTGTCCTAAATGGCCCTAGCTGTTACTAATCGTACCATTCTGGGGAGATTTCCTAAATGACCCTAGTTGTTACTAATCGTACCATTCTGTGGAGATTGTCCTAAATGACTCTAGCTGTTACTAATCGTACCATTCTGGAGAGATTGTTATAAATGACCCTGGCTGTTACTAATCGTACAATTCTTGAGAGATTGTCCTAAATGACCCTAGCTGTTCCTAATCATACCATTCTGGAAAGATTGTCCTAAATGACCCTGGCAGTTACTAATCGTACAATTCTGGAGAGATTGTCCTAAATTTCTCTGGCTGTTACTATTCTTCCCATTCTGGAGAGATTGTTCTATATGACCCTAGCTGTTACTAATCGTACCATCCTGGGGAAATTGTCCTAAATGACCCTAACTGTTACTAATCGTACCATTCTGGGGAGATGGTCCTAAATGACCCTAACTGTTACTAATCGTACCATTCTGGGTAGGTTTTTCTAAAGGACCCTAGCTGTTACTAATTATACCATGCTGAGGAGATTATCCAAAATGAGCCTAGCTGTTACTAATCGTACCATTCTGGGGAGGTTTTCCTAAATGACCCTAGCTGTTACTAATTATACCATGCTGGGGAGATTGTCCTAAATGAGCCTAGCTGTTAATAATTATATTATTCTGGAGAAATTATCCTAAATGAGCCTAGCTATTAATAATTATATTATTCTGGAGAAATTGTCCTAAATGAGCCTAGCTGTTACTAATCGCACCATTCTGGGGAGCTTGTCCTTAATTACCCTAGCTGTTACTAATTGTAACATGCTGGGGAGATTATCCAAAATGAGCCTAGCTGTTATTAATCATACCATTCTGGTGAGGTTGTCCTAAATGAGCCTAGTTGTTACTTATCGTACCATTCTGGAGAGATTGTCCTAAATGACCCTAGCTGTTTCTAATCGTACCATTCTGGAGACATTGTCCTAAATGGCCCTAGCTGTTACTAATCGTACCATTCTGGGGAGGTTGTCCAAAATGAGCCTAGCCGTTACTATTCGTACCATTCCGGGGAGGTTGTCCTGAATGAGCCTAGCTGTTACTAATCGAACCATTCTGGGGAGGTTGTCCGAAATGAGACTAGCTGTTACTAATCGTACCATTCTGGGAGATTGTCCTAAATGAGACTACTTATTACTAATCGTACCATTCTGGGGTGTTTGTCTGAAATGAGACTAGCTGTTACTAATCGTACCATTCTGGGGAGGTTGTCCTGAATGAGCCTAGCTGTTACTAATCGTACTATTCTTCAGAGATTGTCCTAAATGAGCCTAGCTGTTACTAATCGTACCATTCTGAGGAGGTTGTCCTAAATGAACATAGCTGTTACTAATCGTACCATCCTGGGGAGGTTGTCCTAAATGAGCCTAGCTGTTACTAATCGTATCATTCTGGGGAGGTTGTCTGAAATGAGACTAGCTGTTACTAATCGTACCATTCTGGGGAGGTTGTCCTAAATGAGCCTAGCCGTTACTAATCGTACTATTCTTGAGAGATTGATCTAAATGAGCCTAGTTGTTACTAATCGTACCATCCTGGGGAGATTGTCCTAAATGAGCCTAGCTGTTACTAATCGTACCATCCTGGGGAGATTTTCCTAAATGACCCTAGCTGTTACTAATCGTACCATCCTGGGGAGATTGTCCTAAATGACCCTAGCTGTTACTAATCATACCATTCTGGAAAGATTGTCCTAAATGACCCTGGCAGTTACTAATCGTACAATTCTGGAGAGATTGTCCTAAATTTCTCTGGCTGTTACTAATCTTCCCCTTCTGGGGAGATTGTTCTATATGACCCTAGCTGTTACTAATCGAACCATCCTGGGGAAATTGTCCTAAATGACCCTAACTGTTCCTAATCGTACCATTCTGGGAAGATGGTCCTAAATGACCCTAGCTGTTACTAATCGTACCATTCTGGGGAGGTTTTCCTAAATGACCCTAGCTGTTACTAATTATACCATGCTGGGGAGATTATCCAAAATGAGCCTAGCTGTTACTAATCGTACCATTCTGGGGAGGTTTTCCTAAATGATCCTAGCAGTTACTAATTATACCATGCTGGGGAGATTGTCCTAAATGAGCCTAGCTGTTAATAATTATATTATTCTGGGGTGATTGTCCTAAATGAGCCTAGCTGTTACTAGTCGTACCATTCTGGGGAGATGGTCCTAAATTACCCTAACTGTTACTTATCGTACCATTCTGGGGACGTTTTCCTAAATCACCCTAGCTGTTACTAATTGTACCATGCTGGGGAGATTATCCAAAATGAGCCTAGCTGTTACTAATTGCACCATTCTGGGGAAATTATCCAAAATGAGCCTAGCTGTTACTAATCATACCATTCTGGGGAGGTTGTCCTAAATGACCCTAGCTGTTACTTATCGTACCATTCTGGAGACATTGTCCTAAATGGCCCTAGCTGTTACTAATCGTACCGTCCTGGGGAGATTGTCCTAAATGAGCCTAGCTGTTATTAATCGTATCATTCTGGGAAGGTTGTCCTAAGTGACACTAGCTGTTACTAATCGTACCATTCTGGGGAGGTTTTCCTAAATGACCCCAGCTGTTACTAATTATACCATGCTGGGGAGATTGCCCGAAATGAGCCTAGCTGTTACTAATTGTACCATTCTGGGGAGATTGTCCTAAATGACCCTAGCTGTTACTAATTATATCATTCTGGGGAGATTGTCCTAAATGAGCCTAGCTGTTACTAATCGTACCATTCTGGGGAGGTTGTCCAAAATGAGCCTAGCCGTTACTATTCGTACCATTCCGGGGAGGTTGTCCTGAATGAGCCTAGCAGTTACTAATCGTACCATTCTGGGGAGGTTGTCCGAAATGAGCCTAACTGTTACTAATCATACCTACAGGTGAGATTGTCCAAAATGGCCCTAGCTGTTACTAATCGTATCCTTCTGGGGAGATTGTGCTAAATGAGCCTAGCTGTTACTTAACATACCTTTCTGGGGAGATTGCCCTAAATGAGCCTAGCTGTTACTAATTGTACCATTCTGGGGAGATTGTCCTAAATGACCCTAGCTGTTACTAATCGTACCATTCTGGGGAGATTGTCACAAATGGACCTAGCAGTTACTAATCGTAACATTCTAGAGAGATTGTCCTATATGGCCCTAGCTGTTACTAATCGTACCATTCTGTGGAGATTGTCCTAAATGACTCTAGCTGTTACTAATCGTACCATTCTGGAGAGATTGTTATAAATGACCCTGGCTGTTACTAATCGTACAATTCTAGAGAGATTGTCCTAAATGACCCTAGCTATTACTAATCATATCATTCTGGAAAGATTGTCCTAAATGACCCTGGCAGTTACTAATCGTACAATTCTGGAGAGATTGTCCTAAATTTCTCTGGCTGTTACTAATCTTCCCATTCTGGAGAGATTGTTCTATATGACCCTAGCTGTTACTAATCGTACCATCCTGGAGAAATTGTCCTAAATGACCCTAACTGTTACTAATCGTACCATTCTGGGGAGGTGGTCCTAACTGACCCTAGCTGTTACTAATCGTACCATTCTGGGGAGGTTTTCCTAAATGACCCTAGCTGTTACTAATTATACCATGCTGGGGAGATTGTCCTAAATGAGCCTAGCTGTTAATAATTATATTATTCTGGAGAGATTGTCCTAAATGAGCCTAGCTATTAATAATTATATTATTCTGGAGAAATTGTCCTTAATGAGCCTAGCTGTTACTAACCGCACCATTCTTGGGAGCTTGTCCTTAATTACCCTAGCTGTTACTAATTGTACCATACTGGGGAGATTATCCAAAATGAGCGTAGCTGTTACTAATCATACCATTCTAGGGAGATTGTCCTAAATGAGCCTAGCTGTTACTAATCGTACCATTCTGGAGAGATTGTCCTAAATGAGCCTAGCTGTTACTAATCATACCATTCTGGGGAGGTTGTCCTAAATGAGCCTAGCTGTTAGTAATCATACCATTCTGGGGTGATTGTCCTAAATAAGCCTAGCTGTTACTAATCGTACCATTCTGGGGAGATGGTCCTAAATTACCCTAACTGTTACTTATCGTACCATTCTGGGGACGTTTTCCTAAATGACCCTAGCTGTTACTAATTGTACCATGCTGGGGAGATTATCCAAAATAAGCCTAGCTGTTACTAATCATACCATTCTGGGGAGGTTGTCCTAAATGAGCCTAGCTGTTACTTATCGTACCATTCTGGAGAGATTGTCCTAAATGATCCTAGCTGTTTCTAATCGTACCATTCTGGAGACATTGTCCTAAATGGCCGTAGCTGTTACTAATCGTACCGTCCTGGGGAGATTGTCCTAAATGAGCCTAGCTGTTATTAATCGTATCATTCTGGGAAGGTTGTCCTAAATGAGCCTAACTGTTACTAATCGTATCATTCTGGGGAGATGGTCCTAAATGAGCCTAGCTGTTACTTATCGTATCATTCTGGGGAGATTGTCCGAAATGAGCCTAGTTGTTACTAATCGTACCATCCTGGGGAGATTGTCCTAAAAGAGCCTAGCTGTTACTAATCGTACCATTCTGGGGAGGTTGTCCTAAATGACCCTAGCTGTTACTAATCGTACCATTCTGGGGAGATGGTCCTAAATGACCCTTGCTGTTACTAATCGTACCATTCTGGGGAGGTTTTCCTAAATGACCCTAGCTGTTACTAATTATACCATGCTGGGGAGATTATCCAAAATGAGCATAGCTGTTACTAATCGTACCATTCTGGGGAGGTTTTCCTAAATGACCCTAGCTGTTACTAATTATACCAAGCTGGGGAGATTGTCCTAAATGAGCCTAGTTGTTACTAATCGTACCATCCTGGGGAGATTGTTCTATATGACCCTAACTGTTACTAATCGTACCATTCTAGGGAGATGGTCCTAAATGACCCTAGCTGTTACTAATCGTACCATTCTGGGGAGGTTTTCCTAAATGACCCTAGCTGTTACTAATTATACCATGCTGGGGAGATTGACCTAAATGAGCCTAGTTGTTACTAATCGTACCATTCTGGGGAGGTTTTCCTAAATGACCCTAGCTGTTACTTATTATACCATGCTGGGGAGATTGTCCTAAATGAGTCTAGCTGTTAATAATTATATTATTCTGGAGAAAATGTCCTAAATGAGCCTAGCTATTAATAATTATATTATTCTGGAGAAATTGTCCTAAATGAGCCTAGCTGTTACTAATCGCACCATTCTGGGGAGCTTGTCCTTAATTACCCTAGCTGTTACTAATTGTACCATGCTGGGTAGATTATCCAAAATGAGCGTAACTGTTACTAATCATACCATTCTAGGGAGATTGTCCTAAATGAGCCTAGCTGTTACTAATCGTACCATTCTGGGGAGTTTGTCTGAAATGAGACTAGCTGTTACTATTCGTACCATTCCGGGGAGGTTGTCCTGAATGATCCTAGCTGTTACTAATCGTACCATTCTGGGGAGGTTGTCCTAAATGAGCCTAGCTGTTACTAATCGTACCATTCTGGGGAGTTTGTCTGAAATGAGACTAGCTGTTACTATTCGTACCATTCCGGGGAGGTTGTCCTGAATGATCCTAGCTGTTACTAATCGTACCATTCTGGGGAGGTTGTCCTAAATGAGCCTAGCTGTTACTAATCGTACTATTCTTGAGAGATTGTCCTAAATGAGCCTAGCTGTTACTAATGGTACAAATCTGGAGATTGTCCTAAACGAGACTAGCTGTTACTAATCGTACTATTCTTGAGAGATTGTCCTAAATGAGCCTAGCTGTTACTAATGGTACAAATCTGGAGATTGTCCTAAACGAGACTAGCTGTTACTAATCGTACCATTCTGGGGAGGTTGTCTGAAATGAGACTAGCTGTTACTAATCTTATCATTCTGAGGAGGTTGTCCTAATGAACATAGCTGTTACTAATCGTACCATCATGGGGAGGTTGTCCTAAATGAGCCTAGCTGTTACTAATCGTATCATTCTGGGAAGGTTGTCTGAAATGAGACTAGCTGTTACTAATCGTACCATTCTGGAGACATTGTCCTAAATGGCCCTAGCTGTTACTAATCGTACCGTCCTGGGGAGATTGTCCTAAATGAGCCTATCTGTTATTAATCGTATCATTCTGGGAAGGTTGTCCTAAATGAGCCTAACTGTTACTAATCGTATCATTCTGGGGAGATGGTCCTAAATGAGCCTAGCTGTTACTTATCGTATCATTCTGGGGAGATTGTCCGAAATGAGCCTAGTTGTTACTAATCGTACCATCCTGGGGAGATTGTCCTAAAAGAGCCTAGCTGTTACTAATCGTACCATTCTGGGGAGGTTGTCCGAAATGAGACTAGCTGTTACTAATCGTACCATTCTGGGAGATTGTCCTAAATGAGACTAGCTGTTACTAATCGTACCATTCTGGGGAGGTTGTCCTGAATGAGCCTATCTGTTACTAATCGTACCATTCTGGGGAGTTTGTCTGAAATGAGACTAGCTGTTACTAATCGTATCATTCTGGGGAGGTTGTCCTGAATGAGCCTAGCTGTTACTAATCGTACTATTCTTGAGAGATTGTCCTAAATGAGCCTAGCTGTTACTAATGGTACAAATCTGGAGATTGTCCTAAACGAGACTAGCTGTTACTAATCGTACCATTCTGGAGAGGTTGTCTGAAATGAGACTAGCTGTTACTAATCGTACCATTCTGGGGAGGTTGTCCTAAATGAGCCTAGCTGTTACTAATCGTATCATCCTGGGGAGATTGTCCTAAATGAGCCTAGCTGTTACTAATCATACCTACTGGTGAGATTGTCCAAAATGGCCCTAGCTGTTACTAATCGTATCATTCTGGGGAGGTTGTCCTAAATGACCCTAGCCGTTACTATTCGTACCATTCCGGGGAGGTTGTCCTTAATGAGCCTAGCTGTTACTAATCGTATCATCCTGGGGAGATTGTCCTAAATGAGCCTAGCTGTTACTTATCGTATCATTCTGGGGAGATTGTCCTAAATGAGCCTAGCTGTTACTAATCGTACCATTCTGGGGAGGTTGTCCTAAATGAGCCTAGCCGTTACTATTCGTACCATTTCGGGAAGGTTGTCCTAAATGAGCCTAGCTGTTACTAATCGTATCATTCTGGGGAGATTGTCCTAAATGAGCCTAGCTGTTACTTATCGTATCATTCTGGGGAGATTGTCCTAAATGAGCCTAGTTGTTACTAATCGTACCATCCTGGGGAGGTTGTCCTAAATGAGCCTAGCTGTTACTAATCGTATCATTCTGGAGAGATTGTCCTAAATGAGCCTAGCTTTTACTAATCGTACCATTCTGGGGAGATTGTCCTAAATGACCCTAGCTGTTACTAATCATACCATTCTGGAAAGATTGTCCTAAAAGACCCTGGCAGTTACTAATCGTACAATTCTGGAGAGATTGTCCTAAATTTCTCTGGCTGTTACTAATCGTCCCATTCTGGGGAGATTGTTCTATATGACCCTAGCTGTTACTAATCGTACCATCCTGGGGAAATTGTCCTAAATGACCCTAACTGTTCCTAATCGTACCATTCTGGGGAGGTTTTCCTAAATGACCCTAGCTGTTACTAATTGTACCATGCTGGGGAGATTATCCAAAATGAGCCTAGCTGTTACTAATCATACCATTCTGGGGAGGTTGTCCTAAATGAGCCTAGCTGTTACTTATCGTACAATTCTGGGGAGATTTTCCTAAATGCTCCTAGCTGTTTCTAATCGTACCATTCTGGAGACATTGTCCCAAATGGCCCTAGCCGTTACTAATCGTACCGTCCTTGGGAGATTGTGCTAAATGAGCCTAGCTGTTACTTAACATACCATTCTGGGGAGATTGCCCTAAATGAGCCTAGTTGTTACTAATTGTACCATTCTGGGGAGATTGTCCTAAATGACCCTAGCTGTTACTAATCGTACCATTCTGGGGAGATTGTCACAAATGGGCCTAGCAGTTACTAATCGTAACATTATAGAGAGATTGTCCTAAATGGCCCTAGCTGTTACTAATCGTACCATTCTTGGCAGATTGTCCTAAATGACCCTAGTTGTTACTAATCGTACCATTCTGTGGAGATTGTCCTGAATGACTCTAGCTGTTACTAATCGTACCATTCTGGAGAGATTGTTATAAATGACCCTGGCTGTTACTAATCGTACAATTCTTGAGAGATTGTCCTAAATGACCCTAGCTGTTACTAATCATACCATTCTGGAAAGATTGTCCTAAATGACCCTGGCAGTTACTAATCGTACAATTCTGGAGAGATTGTCCTAAATTTCTCTGGCTGTTACTAATCTTCCCATTCTGGAGAGATTGTTCTATATGACCCTAGCTGTTACTAATCGTACCATCCTGGTGAAATTGTCCTAAATGACCCTAACTGTTACTAATCGTACCATTCTGGGGAGATGGTCCTAAATGACCCTAACTGTTACTAATCGTACCATTCTGGGTAGGTTTTCCTAAAGGACCCTAGCTGTTACTATTCGTATCATTCTGGGGAGATTGTCCTAAATGAGCCTAGCTGTTACATATCGTACCATTCTGGAGAGATTGTCCTAAATGATCCTAGCTGTTACTAATCGTACCATTCTGGAGACATTGTCCTAAATGGCCCTAGCTGTTACTAATCGTACCATCCTGGGGAGGTTGTCCTAAATGATCCTAGCTGTTACTAATCGTATCATTCCGGTGAGGTTGCCCTAAATGAGCCTAGCTGTTACTAATCGTAGCATTCTGGGGAGGTTGTCCTAAATGCGCCTAGCTGTTACTAATCGTATCATTCTGGGGAGGTTGTCCTAAATGAGCCTAGCTGTTACTATTCGTATCATTCTGGAGAGATTGTCCTAAATGAGCCTAGCTGTTACATATCGTACCATTCTGGAGAGATTGTCCTAAATGAACCTAGCTGTTACTAATCGTACCATTCTGGAGACATTGTCCTAAATGGCCCTAGCTGTTACTAATCGTACCATCCTGGGGAGATTGTCCTAAATGAGACTAACTGTTACTAATCATACCTACTGGTGAGATTGTCCAAAATGGCCCTAGCTGTTACTAATCGTATCATTCTGGGGAGGTTGTCCTAAATGAGCGTAGCCGTTACTATTCGTACAATTCCGGGGAGGTTGTCCTTAATGAGCCTAGCTGTTACTAATCGTATCATCCTGGGGAGATGGTCCTAAATGACCCTAACTGTTACTAATCGTACCATTCTGGGTAGGTTTTCCTAAAGGACCCTAGCTGTTACTAATTATACCATGCTGAGGAGATTATCCAAAATGAGCCTAGCTGTTACTAATCGTACCATTCTGGGGAGGTTTTCCTAAATGACCCTAGCTGTTACTAATTATACCATGCTGGGGAGATTGTCCTAAATGAGCCTAGCTGTTAATAATTATATTATTCTGGAGAAATTATCCTAAATGAGCCTAGCTATTAATAATTATATTATTCTGGAGATATTGTCCTAAATGAGCCTAGCTGTTACTAATCGCACCTTTCTGGGGAGCTTGTCCTTAATTACCCTAGCTGTTACTAATTGTAACATGCTGGGGAGATTATCCAAAATGAGCCTAGCTGTTATTAATCATATCATTCTGGTGAGGTTGTCCTAAATGAGCCTAGCTGTTACTTATCGTACCATTCTGGAGAGATTGTCCTAAATGACCCTAGCTGTTTCTAATCGTACCATTTTGGAGACATTGTCCTAAATGGCCCTAGCTGTTACTAATCGTACCATTCTGGGGAGGTTGTCCAAAATGAGCCTAGCCGTTACTATTCGTACCATTCCGGTGAGGTTGTCCTAAATGAGCCCATTCGTTACTAATCGTACTATTCTTGAGAGATTGACCTAAATGAGCCTAGTTGTTACTAATCGTACCATCCTGGGGAGATTGTCCTAAATGAGCCTAGCTGTTACTAATCGTACCATCCTGGGGAGATTGACCTAAATGAGCCTAGCTGTTATTAATCGTATCATCCTGGGAAGGTTGTCCTAAATGAGCCTAACTGATACTAATCGTATCATTCTAGGGAGATTGTCCTAAATGACCCTAGCTGTTACTAATCGTATCATTCTGGGAAGATTGTCCTAAATGAACCCAGCTGTTACTAATCGTACCATTCTGGGGAGGTTGTCCTAAATGAGCCTAGCCGTTACTAATCGTACCATTCTGGGGAGGTTGTCCTTAATGAGCCTTGCCGTTAATAATCGTACCATTCCTGGGAGGTTGTCCTAAATGAGCATACTGTTACTTATCGTATCATTCTAGAGAGATTGTCCTAAATGAGCCTAGCTGTTACTAATCGTAGCATTCTGGGAAGGTTGTCCTAAATGCGCCTAGCTGTTACTAATCGTATCATTCTGGGGAGGTTGTCCTAAATGAGCCTAGCTGTTACTATTCGTATCATTCTGGGGAGATTGTCCTAAATAAGCCTAGCTGTTACATATCGTACCATTCTGGAGAGATTGTCCTAAATGATCCTAGCTGTTACTAATCGTACCATTCTGGAGACATTGTCCTAAATGGCCCTAGCTGTTAGTAATCGTACCATCCTGGGGAGATTGTCCTAAATGAGCCTAACTGTTACTAATCATAACTACTGGTGAGATTGTCCAAAATGGCCCTAGCTGTTACTAATCGTATCATTCTGGGGAGGTTGTCCTAAATGAGCGTAGCCGTTACTATTCCTACCATTCCGGGGAGGTTGTCCTTAATGAGCCTAGCTGTTACTAATCGTATCATCCTGGGAAGATTGTCCTAAATGAGCCTAGCTGTTACTTATCGTATCATTCTGGGGAGATTGTCCTAAATGAGCCTAGCTGTTACTAATCGTACCATCCTGGGGAAATTGTCCTAAATGACCCTAACTGTTCCTAAACCGTACCATTCTGGGGAGGTTTTCCTAAATGACCCTAGCTGTTACTAATTGTACCATGCTGGGGAGATTATCCAAAATGAGCCTAGCTGTTACTAATCATACCATTCTGGGGAGGTTGTCCTAAATGAGCCTAGCTGTTACTTATCGTACAATTCTGGAGAGATTTTCCTAAATGCTCCTAGCTGTTTCTAATCGTACCATTCTGGAGACATTGTCCTAAATGGCCCTAGCCGTTACTAATCGTACCGTCCTTGGGAGATTGTGCTAAATGAGCCTAGCAGTTACTAATCGTAACATTATAGAGAGATTGTCCTAAATGGCCCTAGCTGTTACTAATCGTACCAGTCTTGGCAGATTGTCCTAAATGACCCTAGCTGTTACTAATCGTACCATTCTGGAGAGATTGTTATAAATGACCCTAGCTGTTACTTATCGTACCATTCTGGGGAGATTGTTATAAATGACCCTGGCTGTTACTAATCGTACAATTCTTGAGAGATTGTCCTAAATGACCCTAGCTGTTACTAATCATACCATTCTGGAAAGATTGTCCTAAATGACCCTGGCAGTTACTAATCGTACAATTCTGGAGAGATTGTCCTAAATTTCTCTGGCTGTTACTAATCTTCCAATTCTGGAGAGATTGTTCTATATGACCCTAGCTATTACTAATCGTACCATCCTGGTGAAATTGTCCTAAATGACCCTAACTGATACTAATCGTACCATTCTGGGGAGATGGTCCTAAATGACCCTAACTGTTACTAATCGTACCATTCTGGGTAGGTTTTCCTAAAGGACCCTAGCTGTTACTAATTATACCATGCTGAGGAGATTATCCAAAATGAGCCTAGCTGTTACTAATCGTACCATTCTGGGGAGGTTTTCATAAATGACCCTAGCTGTTACTAATTATACCATGCTGGGGAGATTGTCCTAAATGAGCCTAGCTGTTAATAATTATATTATTCTGGAGAAATTATCCTAAATGAGCCTAGCTATTAATAATTATATTATTCTGGAGATATTGTCCTAAATGAGCCTAGCTGTTACTAATCGCACCATTCTGGGGAGCTTGTCCTTAATTACCCTAGCTGTTACTAATTGTAACATGCTGGGGAGATTATCCAAAATGAGCCTAGCTGTTATTAATCATATCATTCTGGTGAGGTTGTCCTAAATGAGCCTAGCTGTTACTTATCGTACCATTCTGGAGAGATTGTCCTAAATGACCCTAGCTGTTTCTAATCGTACCATTTTGGAGACATTGTCCTAAATGGCCCTAGCTGTTACTAATCGTACCATTCTGGGGAGGTTGTCCAAAATGAGCCTAGCCGTTACTATTCGTACCATTCCGGTGAGGTTGTCCTGAATGAGCCTAGCTGTTACTAATCGTACCATTCTGGGGAGGTTGTCCTAAATGAGACTACCTGTTACTAATCGTACTATTCTTGAGAGATTGTCCTAAATGAGCCTAGCTGTTACTAATCGTACCATTCTGGGGAGATTGTCCTAATGAACATAGCTGTTACTAATCGTATCATCCTGGGGAGGTTGTCCTAAATGAGCCTAGCTGTTACTAACCGTATCATTCTGGGGAGATTGTCCTAATGAACATAGCTGTTACTAATCGTATTATCCTGGGGAGGTTGTCCTAAATGAGCCTAGCTGTTACTAATCGTATCATTCTGGGGAGATTGTCCTAATGAACATAGCTGTTACTAATCGTATCATCCTGGGGAGGTTGTCCTAAATGAGCCTAGCTGTTACTTATCGTACAAATCTGGAGATTGTCCTAAACGACCCTAGCTGTTACTAATCGTACCATTCTGGGGAGATTGTCCTAATGAACATAGCTGTTACTAATCGTATCATCCTGGGGAGGTTGTCCTAAATGAGCCTAGCTGTTACTAATCGTATCATTCTGGGGAGGTTGTCTGAAATGAGACTAGCTATTACTAATCGTATCATTCTGAGGAGGTTGTCCTAATGAACATAGCTGTTACTAATCGTACCATCCTGGGGAGGTTGTCCTAAATGAGCCTAGCTGTTACTAATCGTATCATTCTGGGGAGGTTGTCTAAAATGAGACTAGCTGTTACTAATCGTACCATTCTCGGGAAGTTGTCCTAAATGAGCCTAGCCGTTACTAATCGTACTATTCTTGAGAGATTGACCTAAATGAGCCTAGTTGTTACTAATCGTACCATCCTGGGGAGATTGTCCTAAATGAGCCTAGCTGTTACTAATCGTATCATTCTGGGGAGGTTGTCCTAAATGAGCCTAGCTGTTACTAATCGTATCATTCTGGGGAGATTGTCCTAAATGAGCCTAGCTGTTACTAATCGTATCATTCTGGGGAGATTGTCCTAAATGAGCCTAGCTGTTATTAATCGTATCATTCTGGGGAGGTTGTCTGAAATGAGACTAGCTATTACTAATCGTATCATTCTGAGGAGGTTGTCCTAATGAACATAGCTGTTACTAATCGTACCATCCTGGGGAGGTTGTCCTAAATGAGCCTAGCTGTTACTAATCGTATCATTCTGGGGAGGTTGTCTAAAATGAGACTAGCTGTTACTAATCGTACCATTCTCGGGAAGTTGTCCTAAATGAGCCTAGCCGTTACTAATCGTACTATTCTTGAGAGATTGACCTAAATGAGCCTAGTTGTTATTAATCGTACCATCCTGGGGAGATTGTACTAAATGAGCCTAGCTGTTATTAATAGTATCATTCTGGGAAGGTTGTCCTAAATGAGCCTAGCTGTTACTAATCGTACCATCCTGGGGAGATTGTACTAAATGAGCCTAGCTGTTATTAATCGTATCATTCTGGGAAGGTTGTCCTAAATGAGCCTAACTGATACTAATCGTATCATTCTGGGGAGATTGTCCTAAATGAGCCTAGCTGTTACTTATCGTATCATTCTGGGGAGATTGTCCTAAATGAGCCTAGTTGTTACTAATCGTACCATCCTGGGGAGATTGTCCTAAATGAGTCTAGCTGTTACTAATCGTACCATTCTGGGGAGATTGTCCTAAATGAGCCTAGCTGTTACTAATCGTACCATTCTGGGGAGGTTGTCCTAAATGAGCCTAGCTGTTACTAATCGTACCATTCTGGGGAGGTTGTCCTAAATGAGCCTAGCTGTTACTAATCGTACCATTCTGGGGAGGTTGTCCTAAATGAGCCTAGCTGTTACTAATCGTACCATTCTGGGGAGGTTGTCCTAAATGAGCCTAGCTGTTACTAATCGTACCATTCTGGGGAGGTTGTCCTAAATGAGCCTAGCTGTTACTAATCGTACCATTCTGGGGAGGTTGTCCTAAATGAGCCTAGCTGTTACTAATCGTACCATTCTGGGGAGGTTGTCCTAAATGAGCCTAGCTGTTACTAATCGTACCATTCTGGGGAGGTTGTCCTAAATGAGCCTAGCTGTTACTAATCATACCATTCTCAGGAGGTTGTCCTAAATGAACATAGCTGTTACTAATCGTACCATCCTGAAGGTTGTCCTAAATGAGCCTAGCTGTTACTAATCGTATCATTCTGGGGAGGTTGTCTGAAATGAGACTAGCTGTTACTAATCGCACCATTCTGGGGAGGTTGTCCTAAATGAGCCTAGCCATTACTAATCGTACTATTCTTGAGAGATTGTCCTAAATGAGCCTAGCTGTTACTAATCGTACCATCCTGGGGAGATTGTCCTAAATGAGCCTAGTTGTTACTAATCGTATCATTCTGGGAAGGTTGTCCTAAATGAGCCTAACTGTTACTAATCGTATCATTCTGGGGAGATTGTCCTAAATGAGCCTAACTGTTACTTATCGTATCATTCCTGGGAGATTGTCCTAAATGAGCCTAGTTGTTACTAATCGTACCATCCTGGGGAAATTGTCCTAAATGACCCTAGCTGTTACTAATCGTACCATTCTGTGGAGATTGTCCTAAATGACCCTAGCTGTTACTAATCGTATCATTCTGGGGAGATTGTCCTAATGACCCTAGCTGTTACTAATCGTACCATTCTGGGGAGGTTGTCCTAAATGAGCCTAGCCGTTACTAATCGTACCATTCTGGGGAGGTTGTGCTAAATGAGCCTAGCCGTTTATAATCGTACCATTCCTGGGAGGTTGTCCTAAATGAGCCTACTGTTACTTATCGTATCATTCTAGGGAGATTGTCCTAAATGCGCCTAGCTGTTACTAATCGTATCATTCTGGGGAGGTTGTCCTAAATGAGCCTAGCCATTACTATTCGTACCATTTCGGGGAGGTTGTCCTTAATGAGCCTTGTTGTTACTAATCGTACCATCCTGGGGAGATTGTCCTAAATGAGCCTAGCTGTTACTAATCGTACCATTCTGGGGAGGTTTTCCTAAATGAGCCTAGCCGTTACTATTCGTACCATTCTGGGGAGGTTGTCCTAAATGAGCCTAGCCGTTAATAATCGTACCATTCCTGGGAGGTTGTCCTAAATGAGCCTAGCTGTTACTAATCGTATCATTCTAGGAAGATTGTCCTGAATGAGCCTAGCTGTTACTAATCGTACTATTCTTGAGAGATTAACCTAAATGAGCCTAGCTGTTACTAATCGTACCATTCTGGGGAGGTTGTCCTAAATGAGCCTAGCTGTTACTAATCGTACCATTCTGGGGAGATTGTCATAAATGGGCCTAGCAGTTACTAATCGTATCATTCTAGAGAGATTGTCCTAAATGGCCCTAGCTGTTACTAATCGTACCATTCTTCGGAGATTGTCCTAAATGACCCTAGTTGTTACTAATCGTACCATTCTGGAGAGATTGTCCTAAATGATCCTAGCTGTTTCTAATCGAACCATTCTGGAGACATTGTCCTAAATGGCCCTAGCTGTTACTAATCGTACCGTCCTGGGGAGATTGTCCTAAATGAGCCTAGCTGTTACTTAACATACCATTCTGGAAAGATTGTCCTAAATGAGCCTAGCTGTTACTAATCGTACCATTCTGGGAAGATTGTCCAAAATTAGCTAAGCTGTTACTAATCGTACTATTCTGGAGAGATTGTTCTTAATGATCCTAGCTGTTACTAATCGTACAATTCTTGAGAGGTTGTCCTAAATGGCCCTAGCTGTTACTAATCGTACCATTCTGGGGAGATTGTCCTAAATGATCCTGGTTTTTACTTATCGTACCTTTCTGGGAAGAGTGTCCTAAATGAGCCTAGCTATTACTAATCATGCCATTCTGGGGAGATCGTCCTTAATGAGCCTAACTATTACTAATCGTACCATTCTGGGAAGATTTTCCTAAATGGCCCTAGCTGTTACTAATCGTACCATTCTGGGGAGATTGTCATAAATGGGCCTAGCAGTTACTAATCGTAACATTCTAGAGAGATTGTCCTAGATGGTCCTAGCTGTTACTAATCATACCGTTCTGGAAAGATTGTCCTAAATGACCCTGGCAGTTACTAATCGTACAATTCTGGAGAGATTGTCCTAAATTTCTCTGGCTGTTACTAATCTTCCCATTCTGGGGAGATTGTTCTATATGACCCTAGCTGTTACTAATCGTACCATCCTGGGGAAATTGTCCTAAATGACCCTAACTGTTCCTAATCGTACCATTCTGGGGAGATGGTCCTAAATGACCCTAGCTGTTACTAATCGTACCATTCTGGGGAGGTTTTCCTAAATGACCCTAGCTGTTACTAATTATACCATGCTGGGGAGATTATCCAAAATGAGCCTAGCTGTTACTAATCGTACCATTCTGGGGAGGTTTTCCTAAATGACCCTAGCTGTTACTAATTATACCATGCTGGGGAGATTGTCCTAAATGAGCCTAGCTGTTAATAATTATATTATTCTGGAGAAATTGTCCTAAATGAGCCTAGCTGTTACTAATCGCACCATTCTGGGGAGCTTGTCCTTAATTACCCTAGCTGTTACTAATTGTACCATGCTGGGGAGATTATCCAAAATGAGCGTAGCTGTTACTAATCATACCATTCTAGGGAGATTGTCCTAAATGACCCTAGCTGTTACTAATTGTACCATGCTGGGGAGATTACCCAAAATGAGCCTAGCTGTTACTAATCATACCATTCTGGGGAGGTTGTCCTAAATGAGCCTAGCTGTTACTTATCGTACAATTCTGGAGATTTTGTCCTAAATGATCCTAGCTGTTTCTAATCGTACCATTCTGGAGACATTGTCCTAAATGGCCCTAGATGTTACTAATCGTACCGTCCTGGGGAGATTGTCCTAAATGAGCCTAGCTGTTACTTAACATACCTTTCTGGAAAGATTGTCCTAAATGAGCCTAGCTGTTACTAATCGTACCATTCTAGGAAGATTGTCCAAAATTAGCTAAGCTGTTACTAATCGTACTATTCTGGAGAGATTGTCCTAAATGATCCTAGCTGTTTCTAATCGTACCATTCTGGAGACATTGTCCTAAATGGCCCTAGCTGTTACTAATCGTACCGTCCTGGGGAGATTGTGCTAAATGAGCCTAGCTGTTACTTAACATACCATTCTGGGGAGATTGCCCTAAATGAGCCTAGCTGTTACTAATTGTACCATTCTGGGGAGATTGTCCTAAATGACCCTAGCTGTTACTAATCGTACCATTCTGGGGAGATTGTCACAAATGGACCTAGCAGTTACTAATCGTAACATTCTAGAGAGATTGTCCTAAATGGCCCTAGCTGTTACTAATCCTACCATTCTTGGGAGATTGTCCTAAATGACTCTAGCTGTTACTAATCATACCATTCTGGAAAGATTGTCCTAAATGACCCTGGCAGTTACTAATCGTACAATTCTGGAGAGATTGTCCTAAATTTCTATGGCTGTTACTAATCTTCCCATTCTGGAGAGATTGTTCTATATGACCCTAGCTGTTACTAATCGTACCATCCTGGGGAAATTGTCCTAAATGACCCTAACTGTTACTAATCGTACCATTCTGGGGAGATGGTCCTAAATGAGCCTAGCTGTTACTAATCGTACCATTCTGGGGAGGTTTTCCTAAATGACCCTAGCTGTTACTAATGATACCATGCTGGGAAGATTATCCAAAATGAGCCTAGCTGTTACTAATCGTACCATTCTGGGGAGGTTTTCCTAAATGACCCTAGCTGTTACTAATTATACCATGCTGGGGAGATTGTCCTAAATGAGCCTAGCTGTTAATAATTATATTATTCTGGAGAAATTGTCCTAAATGAGCCTATCTGTTACTAATCGCACCATATTGAGGAGCTTGTCCTTAATTACCCTAGCTGTTACTAATTGTACCATTCTGGGGAGGTTGTCCTAAATGAGCCTAGCTGTTACTTATCGTACCATTCTGGAGAGATTATCCGAAATGATCCTAGCTGTTTCTAATCGTAACATTCTGGAGACATTGTCCTAAATGGCCCTAGCTGTTACTAATCGTACCGTCCTGGGGAGATTGTCCTAAATGAGCCTAGCTGTTACTTAACATACCATTCTGGGGAGATTGCCCTAAATGAGCCTAGCTGTTACTAATTGTACCATTCTGGAGAGATTGTCCTAAATGACCCTAGCTGTTACTAATTATATCATTCTGGGGAGATTCTCCTAAATGAGCCTAGCTGTTACTAATCGTGCCATTCTGGGGAGGTTGTCCAAAATGAGCCTAGCCGTTACTATTCGTACCATTTCGGGGAGGTTGTCCTAAATGAGCCTAGCTGTTACTAATCGTACCATTCTGGGGAGATTGTCCTAAATGAGCCTAGCTGTTACTAATCGTAGCATTCTGGGGAGATTGTCCTAAATGCGCCTAGATGTTACTAATCGTATCATTCTGGGGAGGTTGTCCTAAATGAGCCTAGCCGTTACTATTCGTACCATTCCGGGGAGTTTGTCCTAAATGAGCCTAGCTGTAACTAATCGTATCATTCTAGGAAGATTGTCCTGAATGAGCCTAGCTGTTACTAATCGTACTATTCTTGAGAGATTAACCTAAATGAGCCTAGCTGTTACTAATCGTACCATTCTGGGGAGGTTGTCCTAAACGACCCTAGCTGTTACTAATCATACCATTCTGAGGAGGTTGTCCTAAATGAACATAGCTGTTACTAATCGTACCATCCTGGGGAGGTTGTCCTAAAATTGCCTAGCTGTTACTAATCGTATCATTCTGGGGAGGTTGTCTAAAATGAGACTAGCTGTTACTAATCGTACCATCCTGGGGAGATTGTCCTAAATGAGCCTAGCTGTTACTAATCGTACCATCCTGGGGAGATTGTCCTAAATGAGCCTAGCTGTTATTAATCGTATCAATCTGGGAAGGTTGTCCTAAATGAGCCTAACTGATACTAATCGTATCATTCTGGGGAGATTGTCCTAAATGAGCCTATTTGTTACTTATCGTATCATTCTGGGGAGATTGTCCTAAATGAGCCTAGTTGTTACTAATCGTACCATCCTGGGGAGATTGTCCTAAATGACCCTAGCTGTTACTAATCGTATCATTCTGGGAAGATTGTCCTAAATGAGCCTAGCTGTTACTAATCGTACCATTCTGGGGAGGTTGTCCTAAATGAGCCTAGCCGTTACTAATCGTACCATTCTGGGGAGGTTGTCCTAAATGAGCCTAGCCGCTAATAATCGTACCATTCCTGGGAGGTTGTCCTAAATGAGCCTACTGTTACTTATCGTTTCATTCTAGGGAGATTGTCCTAAATGAGCCTAGCTGTTACTAATCGTAGCATTCTGGGGAGGTTGTCCTAAATGCGCCTAGCTGTTACTAATCGTAGCATTCTGGGGAGGTTGTCCTAAATGAGCCTAGCTGTTACTAATCGTATCATTCTGGGGAGATTGTCCTAAATGAGCATAGCTGTTACATATCGTACCATTCTGGAGAGATTGTCCTAAATGATCCTAGCTGTTACTAATCGTACCATCCTGGGGAGATTGTCCTAAATGAGCATAACTGTTACTAATCATACCTACTGGTGAGATTGTCCAAAATGGCCCTAGCTGTAACTAATCGTATCATTCTGGGGAGGTTGTCCTAAATGAGCATAACTGTTACTAATCATACCTACTGGTGAGATTGTCCAAAATGGCCCTAGCTGTAACTAATCGTATCATTCTGGGGAGGTTGTCCTAAATGAGCGTAGCCGTAACTATTCGTACCATTCCGGGGAGGTTGTCCTAAATGAGCCTAGCTGTTACTAATCGTATCATTCTGGGGAGATTGTCCTAAATGAGCCTAGCTGTCACTTATCGTATCATTCTGGGGAGATTGTCCTAAATGAGCCTAGCTGTTACATATCGTACCATTCTGGGGAGGTTGTCCTAAATGATCCTAGCTGTTACTAATCGTACCATCCTGGGGAGATTGTCCTAAATGAGCCTAACTGTTACTAATCATACCTACTGGTGAGATTGTCCAAAATGGCCCTAGCTGTTACTAATCGTATCATTCTGGGGAGGTTGTCCTAAATGAGCGTAGCCGTAACTATTCGTACCATTCCGGGGAGGTTGTCCTAAATGAGCCTAGCTGTTACTAATCGTACCATTCTGGGGAGATTGTCCTAAATGAGCCTAGCTGTTACTAATCGTATCATTCTGGGGAGATTGTCCTAAATGAGCCTAGCTGTTACTAATCGTATCATTCTGGGAAGATTGTCCTAAATGAGCCTAGCCGTTACTAATCGTACCATTCTGGGGAGGTTGTCCTAAATGAGCCTAGCCGTTAATAATCGTACCATTCCTGGGAGGTTGTCCTAAATGAGCCTACGGTTACTTATCGTATCATTCTAGAGAGATTGTCCTAAATGAGCCTAGCTGTTACTAATCGTAGCATTCTGGAGAGGTTGTCCTAAATGCGCCTAGCTGTTACTAATCGTATCATTCTGGGGAGGTTGTCCTAAATGAGCCTAGCTGTTACTATTCGTATCATTCTGGGGAGATTGTCCTAAATGAGCCTAGCTGTTACATATCGTACCATTCTGGAGAGATTGTCCTAAATGATCCTAGCTGTTACTAATCGTACCATTCTGGAGACATTGTCCTAAATGGCCCTAGCTGTTACTAATCGTACCATCCTGGGGAGATTGTCCTAAATGAGCCTAACTGTTACTAATCATACCTACTGGTGAGATTGTCCAAAATGGCCCTAGCTGTTACTAATCGTATCATTCCGGGGAGGTTGTCCTTAATGAGCCTAGCTGTTACTAATCGTATCATTCTGGGGAGATTGTCCTAAATGAGCCTTGCTGTTACTTATCGTATCATTCTGGGGAGATTGTCCAAAATGAGCCTAGCTGTTACTAATCGTACCATTCTGGGGAGGTTGTCCTAAATGAGCCCAGCCGTTACTATTCGTACCATTTCGGGAAGGTTGTCCTTAATGAGCCTAGCTGTTACTTATCGTATCATTCTGGGGAGATTGTCCTAAATGAGCCTAGCTGTTACTAATCGTACCATCCTGGGGAGGTTGTCCTAAATGAGCCTAGCTGTTACTAATCGTATCATTCTGGGGAGGTTGTCTGAAATGAGACTAGCTGTTACTAATCGTACCATTCTGGGGAAGTTGTCCTAAATGAGCCAAGCCGTTACTAATCGTACTATTCTTGAGAGATTGACCTAAATGAGCCTAGTTGTTACTAATCGTACCATCCTGGGGAGATTGTCCTAAATGAGCCTAGCTGTTACTAATCGTATCATTCTGGGAAGGTTGTCCTAAATGAGCCTAACTGATACTAATCGTATCATTCTAGGGAGATTGTCCTAAATGAGCCTATTTGTTACTCATCGTATCATTCTGGGGAGATTGTCCTAAATGAGCCTAGTTGTTACTAATCGTACCATCCTGGGGAGATTGTCCTAAATGAGCCTAGCCGTTTCTATTCGTACCGTTCCGGGGAGGTTGTCCTAAATGAGCGTATCCGTTACTATTCCTACCATTCCGGGGAGGTTGTCCTTAATGAGCCTAGCTGTTACTAATCGTACCATTCTGGGGAGGTTGTCCTAAATGCGCCTAGCTGTTACTAATCGAATCATTCTGGGGAGGTTGTCCTAAATGAGCCTAGCTGTTACTATTCGTATCATTCTGGGGAGATTGTCCTAAATGAGCCTATTTGTTACTTATCGTATCATTCTGGGGAGATTGTCCTAAATGAGCCTAGTTGTTACTAATCGTACCATCCTGGGGAGATTGTCCTAAATGAGTCTCGCTGTTACTTAACGTACCATCCTGGAGAGATTGTCCTAAATGATCCTAGCTGTTACTAATTGTACCATTCTGGAGACATTGTCCTAAATGGCCCTAGCCGTTACTAATCGTACCATTCTGGGGAGGTCGTACTAAATTACCCTAGTTGTTACTAATTATACTATTCTAGGAAGGTTGTCCTACATGAGCCTAGCTGTTACTAATTATATCATTCTGGGGAGGTTGTCCTAAATGAGCCTAGTTGTTACTAATTATACTGATATATCATTGATACCTGACGTTAGAATTTGCTAAGGAAGTATGAGTACATTCTGTTATCTTCATTACTTCCTTTTGTTTAATTCATAGTAAAATAAAGTTAAGTAATAGTCATAGCAGAATGCATATATTCATACATACACAACATATTCTAACAAACTTCTTTTCAAAATAATAAAAACAAGAGGCCCATGGGCCTTAACGGTCACCTGAGTTCAGATACAGAATGAAACAAAGACATGCATATAAACAATATATATTTGCCCATCAGGCCCATGAAGCCAGTCAGTGATTTTATAAATTTGACTTTTTAATCTATGAAGATTATTGGGTTCCATCAAATCTGTGAATTCAGAAGAAAGATTTTTGAAATGTTATCCATTTTGACCCCTTTTGGCCCCACCCCTCTGGCCCCTGGGGGTCGGCCAGGACCAATATGGATATGATGTAAAAATGCTATCTCAGGCTAATAATTCTAACCCAGATTGACTAATTTCCTATGAAAAATAGGCAAATAATGTTTATAAATGTGTTTTTCCTATATAAACTAAAATAAAGTTGACCCCCTCCCCAGAGGGAAACATGAGACCCCAGGGTCATATTATTCACAATTTTTGTAAAGGACTTAAAGACCTTTCCATCTATGCATAGTATTTGATTCTACCAGTTCCAGAATTTCAGAAGAAGATTTTTGAAGTTTTAGCCTATTTGACCCGTTTTGGCCCCGCCCCTAAGACCCCTAGGGATCAGTCATGCAAAATTTGGTAATAAAATTCAATGGCCATCACATAGGGATAATTCTGACTACAATTGACTAAATTCCTATTATAATGACTAAATAATGCTCAAAAATGTGTTTTCCCTAATATAAACTACAGTAAACTTATTCCCCTCCCCAGGGGGAAACCTGACACCCAAGGGTCATATAATTCACAATTTTCCTAAAACACCTTAAGACCTGTCCATCTATGATGAGTATTTGATTCTACCATTTCCAGTATTTAAGAAGATTTTTTAAGTTTTAGCCTATTTGCCCCATTTGGCCCCGCCCCTCTGCCCCGAGGGGGTTGAATAGGACCAATATAGATATGATATTAAAATGATATCTCAGGCAAATAATTCTAAACAAGTTTGACTCGTTTCCAATGAAAATTGAGCAAAAAATGCTCATAAATGTGTTTTCCCTATATAAACTATAGTAAACTTGACCCCCTCCCCAGGGGGAAACGGGAGACCCCAGGGTCATACAATTCACAATTTTTGTAAAGGACCTCAAGACCTTTCCATCTATGAAGAGTATGTGATTCTAACATTTCCAGAATTTCAGAAGAAGATTTTTGAAGTTATTGCCTATTTGACCCCTTTTGACCCCGCCCCGAAGGCCCCTGGGGGTCAGTCATAGAAAATTTGTTAATAGGATTAAATGGCCATCTCATACTGATAATTCTGACAACATTTGACTCATTTCCTATTACAAATGACCAAATAATGCGCAAAAATGTGTTTTCTCAATATAAAGTATAGTAAACTTAACCCCCTCCCCTGGGGGAAACTAGAGACCCCAGGGTCACATAATTCACAATTTTTGTAAAGGAACTTAAGACCTTTCTATCTATGAAGAGTATTTAATTCTACCACATCTGTGAGTGGAGAAGAAGATTTTTGAAATTTTACTCAATTTTACCCCTTTTGGCCCCTCCCACAGCCCCCAGGGGGGTGGGGACCATATAATTCACAATTTTGATTGGCCTTATGCCTTGGAAGGTTTGTGCAAGATTTCATTGAAATTGCTTCAGCAGTTTTGGAGAAGAAGTCGAAAATGTAAATTGTTTACGGACATACGACGGACGACGCACGACGGACGACCCACGACGCACGACGACGGACAAAAGGCGATTAGAATAGGTCACTTGAGACTTCGTCTCAGGTGACCTAAAAATGTGCTTTCCCTATATAAACTATAGTAAACTTAACCCCCTCCCCAGGGGGAAACCTGAGCCCCATGGTCATATAATTCACAATTTTTGTAAAGGACCTTAGGACCTTTCTATCTCTGAATTCCATCACATCTGTGAGTGGAGAAGAAGATTTTTGAAATTTTAGTAAATTTTACCCCTTTTGCCCCTCCCATAGCTCCCTGAGGGGTGGGGACCATATAATTCACAATTTTAATTGGCCTTATGCCTTAGAAGGTTTATGCAAAATTTCATTGAAATTGCTTCAGCAGTTTTGGAGAAGAAGTCGAAAATGTAAATTGTTTACGAACATACGCCGGACAAAAGGCGATTAGAATAGAATAGACTAAACAAGAGGCCCAGAGGGCCTGTATCGCTCACCTGGTTTGTAATGCCAAGTAATGTTCTGAATACAGGTTCATTGTTTCTTTTCTGAAGGAATTTTAATATTAACCTCTCAATCCCCTATTGGGCCCCACCCCTCCTGCCCCCTGGGGGTCAGAGCCAAAATTTATACAAGTTCTGTTCCCCTTTCCCCAAGGATGTTTATGGCCATATTTGGTCACAATCCAAGCACAACTCTAGGACAAGTAGCGATTTATAGGATTTACCTCTATTTCCCCTATTGGGCCCCACCCGTCCTGCCCCTGGGGGGGCCAGAGCCAAAATTTACACAAATTCTGTTCCCCTTCAACAAAGGATGTTTGTGGCCAAATCTTGTTACATGCCATGCAGAACTCTATGACTAGTAGCGATTTATAGAATTTACCTCTATTTCACATATTGGCCCCCCCCCCCCTCCTGCCCCCTGACGGTCAGAGCCAAAATTTATACAAGTTCTGTTCCCCTTCCCCCAAGGTCTGTTCCCCTTCCCCCAAGGATGTTTATAGCCAAATTTGGTTACAATCCATGCAGAACTCTATGACTAGTAGCGATTTAAAGGATTTACCTCTATTTCCCCTATTGGGCCCCGCCCCTCCTGCCACCATGGGATCAGAGCCAAAATTTAAACAAGTTCTGTTCCCCCTACCCCAAGGATGTTTGTGGCCAAATTTGGTCATTATCCATGTAAAACTCTAGGACTAATAGCGATTTAAAGGATTTACCTCTATTTCCCCTATTGGGCCCCGCCCCTCCTGCCCCCTGAGGGTCAGAGCCAAAATTTATACAAGTTCTGTTCCCCTTCCCCCAAGGATGTTTGTGGCCAAATTTGGTTACAATCCATGCACAACTCTAGGACAAGTAGTGATTTATAGGATTTACCTCTATTTCCCTTATGGGCCCTGACCCACCTGCCCCCGGGGGGGTCAGAGCCAAAATTTATACAAGTTCTGTTCCCCCTACCCCAAGGATGTTTGTGGCCGAATTTGGTTACAATCCATGCACAACTCTAGGACAAGTAGTGATTTATAGGATTTACCTCTATTTCCCCTATTTGGCTCCGCCCCTCCTGCCCCCGGGGGGTCAGATCCAAAATTTATACAAGTTCTGTTCCCCTTCCCCCAAGAATGTTTGTGGCCAAATTTGGTTACAATCCATGTAGAACTCTATGACTAGTAGCGATTTAAAGGATTTACCTCTATTTCCCCTATTGGGCCCCATCCCTCCAGCCCCCGGGGGGCCAGAGCCAAAATTTATACAAGTTCTGTTCCCCTTCCCCTAAGGATGTTTGTGGCCAAATTTGGTTACAATCCATGCAGAACTCTATGACTAGTAGCGATTTAAAGGAAATGTTGACGGATGGACGGACGGATAGACGACGGACGGACGACGGACGCCGCACCATGACATAAGCTCACCAGCCCTTCGGGCCAGGTGAGCTAAAAACCAATTTCAACAGCATGAAATGTTCATTCTTTTTATTCACATACAATCAAATAAAATACAATGGATGTACAAAGAATGATTATAGAGTATGTGACTTTCATATCAAAATCGCTGTATTTTATATGATTTCAAAACAGTCATTTTTTTATTATATTTGTAAGGTCGAAGAAAAGTGTTTTCCCAGTAGTTTTGTTGATGATATACAGATTTATAATAAAAATCACAGATGAATGTTTGTGCATGGCAATCATCTTTACCAGTCAAATATAAAAGATGGAAAATTTTAATTACTCTTCTCTTTTTTCACTCCATTCAATTCAACATATTATGCACGTGTATATCTACCAATCGGCCTCAAAATGACATCTGTACAACTAGGGATAAGACGAACCCTACAATGCCAGATTTTAGAAAGAATGTTTCCGTTTTGTTTGTTTTGTTTTAATTTGTCTAAAGATGCAAAGGGCACAATCATCCAGTCAAATTTGCGTGAAAAATGTAATTATACCTTACGATTCAATGAAAATATCTATAGGTACCAAGCGAAGAATAAACATATCATCTACAAAACCCCTTTTACTGTCATATCAGCTACAAACCTCTCAAGTCTTCAATTCTATTTGTCATCATAGGAAGAATAAAGCATCTTATTACAAGTGATATGGTTTACCGCTTATTAATTATAAATCTAAAGGGGCAATCTTTCTTTTGAAACAGCTTAATGGTGCCAAAATCATAAATTGGAATTACTTATTTTTTTTATCTGATATTTAATATTTTATCTTATACATTCATCATTACAATGATACAAAATTTCTATTCATTTATGTATAGAATTTTATTATTTTTCTGATGTACACAAGAATACCCCTCTCTGTCTTACACCATATTACAAATTTACATTTATCAATAGAATCTTGGTTCCCTCCAGTGTTTTCTTTGAGAACATTTCAAAAGTAAATGACACTTCATCCCACCAAGGAAGGAAGTTAGCTCTTGCTTCAGGAAAAAATAACTTTTTCATCATGAGAAATAACTTATCAAAAACAAGAACTGTTTCATTGTAGATATCTACTTTTTTCTTCCTCCTCTTTCCTTCAGCTGCAGCTGAACAGTGGCCCCTTTCACAAAGTTGTAGTAGGCCAAAGAGTTGGAATCTTTCATGAATATTCCCTATAAAACAGACAGTTGAAATTTCAGCAATTCACCAGGTTATACAGTATATCATTACTATAATTACAGTTTTAGAGAAAGTAAAGTTTTGTGAGATATGTCTTGTAATCTTTAAAATAACTTTTATCAATATCTTTAGATTAAAGTAAGCATAGGAGGAGCAGAGGACTAAATAAACATGTACACTTTGTATTTAAACAAAACTTACCTCGTGTTGTAACTTCTGCTTTCCAGCAGGTAGCCCCAAACTTTCGTTCAGTTTGGCTTTCATCACGGAGATCTGAAAACAAAACAACATTGTGTAGATTATTGATCTTTTCCTCAGAGTCAAAGACCTGATGGTTGAGTGGTTTGAAATGTTTCCTTTTTTGTATCAATTATCCTGTTGCATAAATGAGTATATAAAGTGTAAGACTCTCTGATATATAATATTATTATCAGGTCAAATCAATAGTCTATATTACTTCCTGTTCTAGCAACTTGTAATTTTGGGACAGTCAATTCCATTATACTCCCATGAATACATAATCTTATGACAGTCCATTCCATATTACACCCATGAACACCTTATTTTGGAACAGTTCTTGTCCATATATACACCCATTTACACATTTGCAACAGTTCTGTAAACTTACCGTATCCGTGAGAGGAAGTGTAAAGGACAAAGTCTGACCATTCAACTTCCATTCTGCCTTGTCTGTGACCTTTGGAATGACCACTTTGAAGGTGACAGGCCCCTGTTATAAAATTAGAACACATCGAGTGTTATTAACCTGGAGGTGACAGGACCCTGGTGTAAAATTAGAACAAGCTGAGTGTTATTAAATTTGAGGTCAGTGAAGACACGAGGCCTCCTTAGTAGACAAAGTTTTTAATTATACAAGAGGCCCATGGGCCTTAACGGTCACCTGAGTTATATAATGAAACAAATAATGAAACAAATTAAAGACATATAAACATTATATGCTGGGTCTTTAAGTTGGTCAGTGACTTATAAATTTGACTTTTTAGACTATGAAGAGTATTTGCTTCCATCAAACATGTGAACTTAGAAGTATTTTTTGAAATTTTAATCATTTTGACCCTGTTTGGTCCTGCCCCTCTGGTCCCCCAGGAGGTCATCGAGGACTGATATGGATGTTAAAATGCTATTTCTCAGGCTAATAATTCTAACCAAGTTTGACTCATTTCTTATGAAAATTGAGCAAAAAATGCTCATTAATGTATTTTTCCTATATAAACTACAGTAAATTTGACCCCCACCCCAAGGGGAAACATGAGACCCTAGGGTCATATAATTCACAATTTTTATAAAACACCTTAGGACCTTTCCATCTATAATTATTTGATTCTACTATTTCCAGAACTTTAGAAGATTTTTGAAGTTTTAGCATATTTGACCCTTTTTTAGCCCCGCCCCTCTACCCCCAGGGGGTCGGCCAGGACCAATAAGGAAATGATATTATAATGCTATCTCAGGCTAATAAATCTAACCAAGTTTGACTCATTTATATGAAAATTGAGCAAAAAATGCTCATTAATGTGTTTTTCCTACATAAACTATAGTAAACTTGACCCCCTCCCCAAGGGGAAACATGAGACTTCAGGGTCATATAATTCACAATTTTTATAAAACACACTTTAAGACCATCTATAAAGTGTATTTGATTCTACCATTTCCAGAATTTTAGAAGAATATTTTTTAAGTTTTAGCCTATTTGACCTTTTTTGGCCCCGCCACTCTGCCCCAAAGGGGTCGGCCTGGACCAATATGGATATGATGTTAAAATGATATCTCAGTCTTATAATTCTAACCTAGTTTGACTCGTTTCTAATGAAAATTGAGCAAAAAATGCTCATAAATGTGTTTTCCCTATATAAACTGTAGTAAACTTGGCCCCCTTCCCAGGGTGAAACGTGAGACCCCTGGGTCATATAATTCACAATTTTTGTAAAGACCTTAAGACCTTTCTATCTACGAAAAGTATTTGATTCTACCATTTCCAGAATTTCAGGAGAAGATTTTGGAAGTTTTAGCCTATTTAACCCCTTTTGACCCCGCCCCTAAGGCCCCTGGGGGGTGGGGACCATATAATTCACAATTTTGATTGGCCTTATGCCTAAGAATTAAGGTTTGTGCAAATTTTCATTGAAATTGCTTCAGCAGTTTCGGAGAAGAAGTCGAAAATGTAAATTGTTTACGGACACATGATGCACGACAGACAAAAGGCGATGAAAATAGGTCACTTGAGACTTCGTTTCAGGTGACCTAAAAAGCAGCCAACATTAACCCATTCACCTCAGAACAAGCATGTTAGATTCCTCTACTTGAAAGGCTGGACTAGTCAATTTTAGATTTGTCTTCTTCTTAACCCATTCACCTCAGAACAAGCATGTTAGATTCGTCTACTTGAAAGGCTGGACTAGTCAATTTTAGATTTGTCTTCTTCTAAGGCTGGACTAGTCCATTTTAGATTTGTCTTCTTCTAAGGCTGGACTAGTCCATTTTAGATGTCTTCTTCTAAGGCTGGACTAGTCCATTTTAGAATGTCGAAGGTTAATGAGCTAATTGGACACAGGATTGAACAATTAATTAGATGTTCTCTTCATAGATTTCAAAGATAAGAAATAAAGATCAGATGGGGTGAAGCTGATATACTCCTTAACAACTCACATGATCAAAAATTAAATCTTTTTGATTCAAAAAATATTTTAAAATGAAATGGAACAACTCACCTTGTTTCGTTTGAGAAATTCGCTCTCTGGGACCAGTTGGTCCTCTGTTTTCTGTTTTTTAGCCACAGGTTCGTCCTCCATTGCTGGTGGTGGTGGATGGTGGCTCTTGTGAGGTGGGCCTGGGGGTCGGTTGCCCATCAGAGATGGAGGGTAGTTTGGGGGGTGAGGGGGCCCATGTGGAGGTCCAGGCATCATATGTTGTGGCATGTGCATCTGAGGATGGATCCCTGTTCAGAACAAAAAAAATTGTAAGTACAGAAAGAGACAGTAATCAAGACTCATAGAAACATCCGTGACTTTAGGTGGGAATAGATAAGAGACACCAAAGAATGATCTATGTCTGACAATTGAAAGAGGGATCTTTTCTCAGCTTTAAAAACTTTAACACATAAATTTGTACTACGTATGAAATTTGAGAAAGATCCCCTCAGTACTTTCTGAGATAGAGCGGTAACAAACTTCAAAGATCAAAATCAAAGATGGCGACCAGTCTTGTTTACTGATCAGACTCAAAATGCAATATGCACAACAATGGGTCTAGGGAACCTGCATATGAAAGAGATACAGATCACTTCAGTACTTTCTGAGAAATAGTGAGAACAAACTTCAACTGATCGGTCCCAAAATGAAATATGCACTAGAATCATTGGGAAACTTGAATATGACACAAATTCTTCAGTACTTTCTGAGAAATAGCATAAACTTCAATTATCAAAATCCATGATGGCTGCCTGATTTGCATCTATTTAGCAAGTGGCCCTCTTGTTCACAAAAAGGCTAAAACACATCAGCTACTCACCTAGCGGCATCGGTGGTCTGGGCGGCAACACCATGAGGCCACCACGAGGTTGTTGCATCAGTGGCTGTGGCATATGCTGTTGCTGTGGAGGACGAGGTGGCATCTTCTGTACAGGAGCTGGCTTCGGAGCCTGAGGGGGTGGGGGTTGAGACTTGGGTGGTGGAGGGGGTGGGGCAGCCTTAGGAGGTGGAGGCTGCTTTGGTATTGCTGGCCCAATCTTTTCCTTTTCCTCATCTGGTCTACAATCCATAAATTATTAATTAGATATACAAACAAGGGACCCAAATGGCCTGTATTGCTCACATGGTTTATTTAGTGATTATCTCAAAATGTTTTACAAAATGGGGGTTTTGACATCAGTGGTTATGAAGAAATAGTCTATTGTTAAAGCCCTGATGCCGGGTTTCGCATAACAACATCAATTCCCTGTCTAACTGGTAATTTTCTAGAATTATTATATTTTGATGATTTCTTGGAAAGTGTTGTTGTCATGAAAATTTGATCATTGAATCAAATATGTATTATAAGTTAAAGAATGAAATTTTCTCATATCAAATACAAATTGGTGTATTTTTTAACCCTGCTACACAGTATTTTAGGAAATTAGATGTTGTGTCAAGGCTTTTAGAAAATGACTGATCAGTTATGTGATAAAAGTGAGGATGGTTAGAATGAATGTACGTACCTGGTCTACTATACCTATCAGCCAGGTACAAAATGGTGCCTACATGTAGTGGAGCACTGCCTCAGAAAATCACTCGGCCAAAATGTTCTATACTATTTTGTAGATTTCCTTTTTTATTTGTATACATGCATTTAAATTTATTTTTTTTCTAAAAAAAAACAAGAGGCCCAGAGGGCCTGTATCGCTCACCTGGTTTTTTGTTAGTAATTATCACAAGACTATGACAATTAGAAAAATAAGCAAAATTGACTCCCAAAGTTTAATTTTGAATCACAACCATACAATAATGCTATTGATACCATACAAATATGCTATACAATACATAGATTCAGAGACAAAGTAATTTATATGAAAGTAGTAGCCTAATTGACCTTTTTGACCTCGCATCTATTGCCGTCTAAGGCCCCGGGGGTCAGCCCTATCATTTGTACAATTTCAAATCCCAACCCTATAAGGATGCTACCATTGCATTATAAGTGCTCTTCCATTCTTAGTTGCAGAGAAGAAGTCGTTTATATGGAAATAGCTAAATTAACCCCTTTTGACCCCACCTTTAAGGCCCCCGGGAGGTCAGCCCCATCATTTGCAAAATTTTGAATCCAAACCCTATAAGGATGTAACCATTGCATTATGAGCGTAATCCCATGTTAAGTTGCAGAGAAAAAGTCATTTATATGAAAATTGACCACTTTTGACCCCGCCCCTCAGGCCCCCGGGGGTCAGCCCTATCATTTGCACAATTTGGAATCCCCACCCTATAAGGATGCTACCATTGCATTATGGGTGCTATACCATGCTTAGTTGCAGAGAAGAAGTCATTTATATGGAAATAGCCAAATTGACCCCTTTTGACCCCGCCCCTCAGGCCCCCGGGGGGTCAGCCCCATCATTTGTACAATTTTGAATCCCCACCCTATAAGGATGCTACCATTGCATTATGGGTGCTATCCCATGCTTGGTTTCAGAGAAGAAGTCGTTTATATGGAAATAGCCAAATTGACCCCTTTTGACCCCGCCCCTCAGGCCCCCGGGGGGTCAGCCCCATCATTTGTACAATTTTGACTCCCCACCCTATAAGGATGGTACCATTGCATTATGGGTGCTATCCTATGCTTGTTTTCAGAGAAGTCATTTATATGAAAATAGCCAAATTGACCCCTTTTGACTCCGCCCCTCAGGCCCCCCCGGGGTCAGCCCCATCATTTGTACAATTTTGAATCCCCACCCTATAACGATACTACCATTGCATTATGAGTGCTATTCCATGCTTAGTGTCAGAGAAGAAGTCGTTTATATGGAAATAGCCAAATTGACCCCTTTTGACCCCGCCCCTCAGGCCCCCGGGGGATCAGCCCCATCATTTGTACAATTTTCAGTTAGTAGCCCATAAGGATGCTACCAGTCAAATTTTGTTAAAATCCGACCAGCGGTTGTGGAGAAGAAGTCAATTGTTGATGGACGCCGGACGCCGGACGCTGCGGTATCCCATAAGCTCACCTCGGTCCTTCGGACCAGGTGAGCTAATAACAACCATTCTTAATATCTACCCTATTGCTCATATGACGTCAAGGTCACAATTTGAAGATTTCCAATAATTATTCTTCGAAAACACATACATATTCATATGTGAAAAAATAATGTCAGATTATCAATTTGATATTTTATATGGTTCAGTATTATTGCTTAGAAGCTAAGCAATATAAATCAAGTACGATAAAATGCAAACAAACGTTTAATATGGTTTGCACAATCATTACTTTGCTCAATTATCAGTAATAGGCACCAATTGCAGCTCTAAAGACGACACCATTATGAGTGTTTTAAAGTCTTTTGAGCTACAATATTGAAGCTATGAGGATGGTGTGTATATATACACTCACAGGAGTCCCTTGACTTTATGTATGACGGCGATCTGTTCCTCTATGGTGATATTTTCGCGGGCCTTCTGTGTGACTTTCTCCATAGAAGCCGTGTGGCCATCCCATACCACTTTCTTTTCCTTCTTCTCTTCCTCACCAATCTGTAACACAAACCATCAATGTAAACTCCCTTATTTCATGCCGACCAATTCTCATGTTTTTATAGCCAAGAACTTTTTCATAGCAAGATAATTTTGCAATTTGAATGCCTAAGGTTCAAATGTATATTCATATGTTTATAACATTTTCTCAACGATAAATATTATCTTAATTTCTAAGAATCCACGAATTTTGTATACAAAAGTAAGTATGTTTAAGACCTTGTCAAACCATACAATGTTCCTTACATACATCAGCTTCACTGACAGTAGTTATTGTTCTTGGTATTGATAGCCATTATGCATATTCAAACCACAGGAAATTACATACTCTACTTAGCTTTTACTGTAAGGTAGTTAACATCAAGAACAACTGGCAATTAAATCATCATGAAGTACAACAAAAGACAATAAAAACATTGGGTTCTTCATCAGCTGCAGCCAGCCTAACCTACGGTGTCAAATCTACCTAGCCAGCCTAACCTACTGTGTCAAATCTACCTAGTCAGCCTAACCTACTGTGTCAACTCCATCTAGCCAGCCTGACTAACTGTGTCAATTCCGTCTAGCCAGCCTAACCTACTGTACCAACTCTGCCTAAACAGCCTGACTAACTGTGTCAACTCCATCTAGCCAGCCTGACTAACTGTGTCAATTCCGTCTAGCCAGCCTAACCTACTGTGTCAACTCCGTCTAGCCAGAATGACTAAATGTGACAACTCCATCTAGTCAGCCTAACCTACTGTGTCAACTCCATCTAGTCAGCCTAACCTTCTGTGTCAAATCCATCTAGTCAGCCTGACTAACTGTGTCAACTCTACCTAGCCAGCCTAACCTACTGTATCAACTCTGCCTAGCCAGCCTAACCTTCTGTGTCAAATCCATCTAGTCAGCCTGACTAACTGTGTCAACTTTACCTTGCCAGCGTAACCTATTGTATCAACTCTGCCTAGACAGTCTAACCTACTGTGTCAACTCCATCTAGCAAGCCTGACTAACTGTGTCAACTCCATCTAGCCAGCCTAACCTACTGTGTCAACTCTAACTAGCCAGCCTAATCTACTGTGTCAAATCCATCTAGTCAGCCTGACTAACTGTGTCAACTCCATCTAGTCAGCCTAATCTACTGTGTCAACTCCATCTAGTCAGCATAACCTTCTGTGTCAAATCCATCTAGTCAGCCTGACTAACTGTGTCAACTCTACCTAGCCAGCCTAACCTACTGTATCAACTCTGCCTATCCAGCCTAACCTTCTGTGTCAAATCCATCTAGTCAGCCTGACTAACTGTGTCAACTCTACCTTGCCAGCATAACCTACTGTGTCAATTCTACCTAGCCAGCCTAACCTACTGTGTCAACTCTAACTAGCCAGCCTAACCTACTGTGTCAACTTTACCTAGCCAGCCTAACCTACGGTGTCAACTCTACCTAGTCAGCCTAACCTACTGTCTCAACTTCATCTAGTCAGCCTACCCTAATGTGTCAACTCTACCTAGTCAGCCTAACCTACTGTGTCAATTCCATCTAGTCAGCCTAATCTACTGTGTCAACTCCATCTAGTCAGCCTGACTAACTGTGTCAACTCATTCTAGTCAGCCTGACTAACTGTGTCAACTCTACCTAGCCAGCCTAACCTACGGTGTCAACTCTGTCTAGCCAGCCTAACTAACTGTGTCAACTTTACCTAGTCAGCCTTACCTAATGTGTCAACTCTACCTAGCCAGCCTAACCTACTGTGTCAACTCTAACTAGCCAGCCTGAAATACTGTGTAAACTCCATCTAGTCAGCCTGACTAACTGTGTCAACTCATTCTAGTCAGCCTGACTAACTGTGTCAACTCTACCTTGCCAGCCTAACCTACTGTGTCAACTCCATCTAGTCAGCCTACCCTACTGTGTCAACTCTACCTAGTCAGCCTGACTAACTGTATCAACTCCATCTAGACAGCCTACCCTACTGTGTCAACTCCATCTAGTCAGCCTTACCTACTGTGTCAACTCTACCTAGCCAGACTAACCTACTGTGTCAACTCCATCTAGTCAGCCTGACTAACTGTGTCAACTCCACCTAGTCAGCCAACCTACTGTGTCAACTCTACCTAGCCAGCCTAACCTACTGTGTCAACTCTGCCTAGTCAGCCTCATCTATTGTGTCAACTCCATCTAGTCAGTCTACTCTACTGTGTCAACTCTACCTAGTCAGCCTAACCTACTGTGTCAACTCCATCTGCTCAGCCTGACCTACTGTGTCAACTCCATTTAGTCAGCCTAATATACTGTGTCAACTCACCCTTGTCATCATAATCTTCTGTGTCAACTCCATCTAGTCAGCCTGACTAACTGTGTCAAATCTACCTAGCCAGCTTAACCTAATGTGTCAACTCTGCCTAGCCAGCCTAACTAACTGTGTCAACTCCATCTAGCAAGCCTGACTAACTGTGTCAACTCCATCTAGTCGGCCTAACATACTGTGTCAACTCCATCTAGACAGCCTAAGCTAATGTGTCAACTCCATCTAGTCAGTCTGACTAACTGTGTCAACTCTACCTAGCCAGCCTAACCTACTGTGTCAACTCCATCTAGTCAGCCTGACTAAATGTGTCAACTCTACCTAGCCAGCCTAATCTACTGTGTCAACTTCATCTACTCAGCATAACCTTCTGTGTCAAATCCATCTAGTCAGCCTGACTAACTGTGTCAACTCTACCTAGCCAGCCTAACCCACTGTATCAACTCTGCCTAGTCAGCCTAATCTACTGTGTCAACTCCATCTAGTCAGCATAACCTTCTGTGTCAAATCCATCTAGTCAGCCTGAGTAACTGTGTCAACTCTACCTAGCCAGCCTAACCTACTGTATCAACTCTGCGTAGCCAGCCTAACCTTCTGTGTCAAATCCATCTAGTCAGCCTGACTAACTGTGTCAACTCTACCTTGCCAGCGTAACCTACTGTATCAACTCTGCCTAGCCAGCCTAACCTACTGTGTCAACTCCATCTAGCAAGCCTGACTAACTGTGTCAACTCCATCTAGTCAGCCTAAGCTACTGTGTCAACTCCATCTAGTCAGTCTGACTAACTGTGTCAATTCTACCTAGCCAGCCTAACCTACTGTGTCAACTCTACCTAGCCAGCCTAACCTACTGTGTCAACTCTAACTAGTCAGCCTGACTAACTGTATCAACTCCATCTAAACAGCCTACCCTACTGTGTCAACTCCATCTAGTCAGCCTACCCTACTGTGTCAACTCTACCTAGTCAGCCTAACCTACTTTGTCAACTCCATCTAGTCAGCCTAATCTACTGTGTCAACTCCATCTAGTCAGCATAACCTTCTGTGTCAAATCCATCTAGTCAGCCTGACTAACTGTGTCAACTCTACCTAGCCAGCCTAACCTACTGTATCAACTCTGCGTAGCCAGCCTAACCTTCTGTGTCAAATCCATCTAGTCAGCCTGACTAACTGTGTCAACTCATTCTAGTCAGCCTGACTAACTGTGTCAACTCATTCAAGTCAGCCTGACTAACTGTGTCAACTCTGCCTAGCCAGCCTAACTAACTGTGTCAACTCCATCTAGCAAGCCTAACCTACTGTGTCAACTCCATCTAGTCAGCCTAATATACTGTGTCAACTCACCCTTGTCATCATAATCTTCTGTGTCAACTCCATCTAGTCAGCCTGACTAACTGTGTCAACTCTGCCTAGCCAGCCTAACTAACTGTGTCAACTCCATCTAGCAAGCCTGACTAACTGTGTCAACTCCATCTAGTCGGCCTAACATACTGTGTCAACTCCATCTAGACAGCCTAAGCTACTGTGTCAACTCCATCTAGTCAGTCTGACTAACTGTGTCAACTCTACCTAGCCAGCCTAACCTACTGTGTCAACTTTACCTAGCCTGCCTAACCTACTGTGTCAACTCTACCTAGTCAGCCTAAGCTACTGTGTCAACTCTATCTAGTCAGCCTGACTAACTGTGTCAACTCTACCTAGCCAGCCTAATCTACTGTGTCAACTTCATCTAGTCAGCATAACCTTCTGTGTCAAATCCATCTAGTCAGCCTGACTGTGTCAACTCTACCTAGCCAGCCTAACCTACTGTATCAACTCTGCCTAGCCAGCCTAATCTACTGTGTCAACTCCATCTAGTCAGCATAACCTTCTGTGTCAAATCCATCTAGTCAGCCTGACTAACTGTGTCAACTCTACCTAGCCAGCCTAACCTACTGTATCAACTCTGCCTAGCCAGCCTAACCTTCTGTGTCAAATCCATCTAGTCAGCCTGACTAACTGTGTCAACTCTACCTTGCCAGCGTAACCTACTGTATCAACTCTGCCTAGCCAGTCTAACCTACTGTGTCAACTCCATCTAGCAAGCCTGACTAACTGTGTCAACTCTAACTAACCAGCCTAACCTACTGTGTCAACTTTACCTAGCCAGCCTAACCTACTGTGTCAACTCTACCTAGTCAGCCTAACCTACTGTGTCAACTCTACCTAGTCAGCCTAACCTACTGTGTCAACTCTACCTAGCCAGCCTAACCTACTGTGTCAACTCTACCTAGCCAGCCTAACCTACTGTGTCAACTTTACCTAGCCAGCCTAACCTACTGTGTCAACTCTACCTAGCCAGCCTAACCTACTGTGTCAACTCCATCTAGTCAGCCTAATATACTGTGTCAACTCACCCTTGTCATCATAATCTTCTGTGTCAACTCCATCTAGTCAGCCTGACTAACTGTGTCAAATCTACCTAGCCAGCTTAACCTACTGTGTCAACTCTGCCTAGCCAGCCTAACTAACTGTGTCAACTCCATCTAGCAAGCCTGACTAACTGTGTCAACTCCATCTAGTCGGCCTAACATACTGTGTCAACTCCATCTAGACAGCCTAAGCTACTGTGTCAACTCCATCTAGTCAGTCTGACTAACTGTGTCAACTCTACCTAGCCAGCCTAACCTACTGTGTCAACTCTAACTAGCCAGCCTAACCTACTGTGTCAACTTTACCTAGCCTGCCTAACCTACTGTGTCAACTCTACCTAGCCTGCCTAACCTACTGTGTCAACTCTACCTAGTCAGCCTAAGCTACTGTGTCAACTCCATCTAGTCATCCTGACTAAATGTGTCAACTCTACCTAGCCAGCCTAATCTACTGTGTCAACTCCATCTAGTCAGCCTGACTAACTGTGTCAAATCCATCTAGTCAGCCTGACTAACTGTGTCAACTCTACCTTGCCAGCCTAACATACTGTGTCAACTCCATCTAGTCAGCCTAACCTACTGTGTCAACTTTACCTAGCCAGCCTTACCTACTGTGTCAACTCTACCTAGCAAGCCTAACCTACTGTGTCAACTCTAACTAGCCTGCCTTACCTACTGTGTCAACTCTACCTAGCCAGCCTAACCTACTGTGTCAACTCTAACTAGCCAGCCTAATCTACTGTGTCAACTCCATCTAGTCAGCCTGACTAACTGTGTCAACTCCATCTAGTCAGCCTAATCTACTGTGTCAACTCTATCTAGTCAGCATAACCTACTGTATCAACTCTAACTAGCCAGCCTTACCTACTGTGTCAACTCTACCTAGCCAGCCTAACCTACTGTGTCCACTCTAACTAGCCAGCCTAACCTAATGTGTCAACTCTGCCTAGTCAGCCTTACCTATTGTGTCAACTCCATCTAGTTAGTCTACCCTACTGTGTCAACTCTACCTAGTCAGCCTAACCTACTGTGTCAACTCCATCTGCTCAGCCTGACCTACTGTGTAAACTCTACCTAGCCAGCCTTACCTACTGTGTCAACTCTACCTAGTCAGCCTAACCTACTGTGTCAACTCTAACTAGCCAGCCTAACCTACTGTGTCAACTCTGCCTAGTCAGCCTCATCTATTGTGTCAACTCCATCTAGTCAGTCTACTCTACTGTGTCAACTCTACCTAGTCAGCCTAACCTACTGTGTCAACTCCATCTGCTCAGCCTAACCTACTGTGTCAACTCCATCTAGTCAGCCTAATATACTGTGTCAACTCACCCTTGTCATCATAATCTTCTGTGTTAACTCCATCTAGTCAGCCTGACTAACTGTGTCAACTCTACCTAGCCAGCTTAACTTACTGTGTCAACTCTGCCTAGCCAGCCTAACTAACTGTGTCAACTCCATCTAGCAAGCCTGACTAACTGTGTCAACTCCATCTAGTCAGTCTGACTAACTGTGTCAACTCCATCTAGTCGGCCTAACATACTGTGTCAACTCCATCTAGACAGCCTAACCTACTGTGTCAACTTTACCTAGCCTGCCTAACCTACTGTGTCAACTCTACCTAGCCAGCCTTACCTACTGTGTCAACTCAATCTAGTCAGCCTGACTTACTGTGTAAACTCCATCTAGTCAGCCTGACTAACTGTGTCAACTCATTCTAGTCAGCCTGACTAACTGTGTCAACTCTACCTAGCCAGCCTAACCTACTGTGTCAACTCCATCTAGTCAGCCTACCCTACTGTGTCAACTCCATCTAGTCAGCCTGACTAACTGTGTCAACTCCATCTAGTCAGCCTTACCTACTGTGTCAACTCTATCTAGCCAGCCTAACCTACTGTGTCAACTCCATCTAGTCAGCATGACTAACTGTGTCAACTCCACCTAGTCAGCCAACCTACTGTGTCAACTCTACCTAAACAGCCTAATCTACTGTGTCAACTCTACATAGCCAGCCGGACTAACTGTGTCAACTCCATAGCTAGCCTAACCATCTGTGTCAACTCCATCTAGTCAGCCTGACTAACTGTGTCAACTCCATCTAGTCAGCCTAACCTACTGTGTCAACTCTACCTAGCCAGCCTAACCTACTGTGTCAACTCTAACTAGCCAGCCTAACCTACTGTGTCAACTCCGCCTAGTCAGCCTTACCTATTGTGTCAACTCCATCTAGTCAGTCTACCCTACTGTGTCAACTCTACCTAGTCAGCCTAACCTACTGTGTCAACTCCATCTGCTCAGCCTGACCTACTGTGTCAACTCCATCTAGTCAGCCTAATCAACTGTGTCAACTCCATCTTGTCAGCATAATCTTCTGTGTCAACTCCATCTAGCAAGCCTGACTAACTGTGTCAACTCCATCTAGACAGCCTAAGCTACTGTGTCAACTCCATCTAGTCAGTCTGACTAACTGTGTCAATTCTACCTAGCCAGCCTAACCTACTGTGTCAACTCTAACTAGCCAGCCTAACCTACTGTGTCAACTTTACCTAGCCAGCCTAACCTACTGTGTCAACTCTACCTAGTCAGCCTAACCTACTGTGTCAACTCCATCTAGTCAGCCTACCCTACTGTGTCAACTCTACCTAGTCAGCCTAACCTACTGTGTCAACTCCATCTAGACAGCATGACTAACTGTGTCAACTCTACCTAGCCAGCCTAATCTACTGTGTCAACTCCATCTAGTCAGCATAACCTTCTGTGTCAAATCCATCTAGTCAGCTTGACTAACTGTGTCAACTCTACCTAGCCAGCCTAACCTATGGTATCAACTCTCCCTAGCTAGCCTAACCTACTGTGTCAACTCCATCTAGCAAGCCTGACTAACTGTGTCAACTCCATCTAGTCAGCCTAACCTATTGTGTCAACTCCATCTCGACAGCCTAAGCTAATGTGTCAACCAGGGTTTTTGCCAGGCCTTTATAGGGCCGGTAAAGGGACCCATTCCCAATTGAAAAATAGCACTGTATTTTCCCAAATTCAGTCACTATTTTCCCAATCATAGCATTAAGTTAAAACCGCAAATGATGTCTTAATATACCTCCGGTAACGGTTATTAATATCTAATGTCCTGTACAAGCCCATTTCACATGGGAAACATCATTTCTTAATAGTTTACGTTCGCAGAAGCGTCCCAATTTCAGTGGCGAAGTTCCAAAACTTTTTGGACTTTGCAATCAAACGCACCCGAAAAATGGCGGCCATGACAGGTGAGTCGGCTGGCCGAGAGCGCAGATAAACTAACTGGGGTACGGACGCAAAACATCAACCAGACATAAAAATAGGATTATAAATGGCAATCACCAATTAATCAACACCTCAGGCACAATATCTTGGGTCCTGTCAGTTGGTATTTTTTGCACGTGGCCCACTTTCAGTGTGGTAAGTGACAGTAGGAATGAGCCAGAGGTTTCGTCTGCTATTCAATTTGTTAAGTATCAGTTGTAAATAAAATTTTGTTTGAATCCATATATTGTGGTTTGTGTATACATGTAGTATATTTCGTTTTCAAATGTCTTTGACAATTTACATAGGCCTCATGTACTTGCATTTTGCCATAATATCTGCATTGATCAGTTACATTTGTACGTTCCAAGTATTTTATTTTGAATGCTCTGGACATCGTCGACAGAGCATAAATAATACTCATCATTTGAACTATAATTTGTGTTTATCGTGTATGGATATGTCTAATTATCACAAAAATAATATAGAAAATAATTTATTTTGCTTTTGGTGCATGCACTATCAGTATTTCATTCGATATGACATAGTGCCAAAGATATTTTTTGGAATGTAATTAATTATTTTCATAATTTTTATCTTAAAAATCAAAGTACTGAAAGTACTGAGAGCTTAAGGCAAGTGAAGAAATTTAATTTGCAGGTATTCAGATGAGTAGACATAAAAAAACAAGTGTTAGCTACCCAAAAAGCTAAGAAGGCTACCATACAGCAGTTACCTAGGGTAGCTGCCATAGTTCTTATTCTCGCTTTTGAATAATGATAATTCAAATGCTTTCACATTCAATGTAAAAGATTATCAACTTCATGATATTCATGAAAGGGCCACTAGGCTACCTTTCCGAAACAAAAAATTAAAAATCTTTTTATAACAATTATAATATAATAAATTGAAGTTTTGCCTTGTGGCGCAGAAATGGTCAACTAACCCATTGTAATTATGACGACGCCAGGAACATAATACAACCTGCGATATGAAACTTAACCTTTTATTTATTTCAATAAAGTTGTTCATAATGTGAAGAGGGCCTTTTCCTTATGCTTACAAGTTTTCCGTCAAATATACACTATACTGATATACATTTACATGTACTTGGACAAGTTGGTGAAATACATAGTATACAAGCATAACTTTTCGGTTAAAACTGTACTTTACTTTAGCGCATACAGATCCACAAATATCCCCTAAGTAAAGCCTAACTTTGTTTCAGCATCTCCCATGTACCGACAGTTTTTACAAGTAGGTCATGGCCATCTAGCGTACAGTACCAGTTAGGCTATATCTAGATGCTCCACGTGCTCCCGGCAATGTTTCTATTCAGTACGTGTAGCGACGCCTTATGTGATTTCTGAGAATAATGTCCAACAACCAGAAAAAACATTCAGACTTCTCTGGGTTTATCTAATGATAATTTGTTTGCAATGATTTCCCCACTGGTACCCCTTACACACATGAAATCTTCAACAACAAGTAACCAATTTTTTGTTGGCCCTGCAGGTAGGGCGTTAGAATTGTACCTGCTGCCCTTATTGCATGATCGTAAAAGGTGACTAAATTTAGGATCTTATCTTTTCTATTCTTCCTAACTTACTTTATCTTTCCCAATGCCTCCATTGGCACCGCCTCACTTTTGGCCTTGAGATGAGCGTTTGCCCCTGTAAGGAAGGCTCTGGGTTCTGTCCCCTGGCCGAGACAGACCAAAGTCTATAAAAGTTGTAGTTTCCGCTCCTGCTTAGCGTTCAGCATAAGGGGAGTGGGACGACTGGTTTGCCCGTTGTCAGTATAATGTGACCGGGTGGGGAGTGTTGTTTGGTGTCTTCAGTTGCATGCTTCAGTGATATAGCACTATAAAAAGGGCAACAGTTCCACTATACAAGAAGACACAACATGAATTTACTGCAGTCTCCCAAAACACGCACCTCGCACAACATTCACGCAACACACTGCATACATAGGAGGCCATAGCTGTTAATAGGACGTTAATTAATCAAACAAACAACACACGTAAATCATTTGGGAAAGCCAATCAAAGTGCAGTGATAGGGAAGGCCACGCGCCCTGCGCCATACGCGCATTTGTTGGATAAATGACGCATCAAAAAACATACTTAGACATTTTGATTGATCATCGGTAAGATATTATGGTTTTTGAGACGGACCCCGGTTTCTAAACACGATGACGTAAGGTCTTTTTTTATTGGTTCCCCACCCGCTGATTTGTCAAATGTATACAGAGGTTATATGACATGTATTACAAACCACTAATGCATTGAAATATCGAGTTTTGTTTATCGTTTTTTAAGAAAATGTAACTATTTATCGTGTTCTGCCTTCGAGTGTAAGCGTTTTTCATCTAAATAAGCGACTTGTCACGTGACACTCAGCAATGGTATAAGCGGTCCGATGTAAACAAAGATGTCATAACGCAAAATCTGATACTGTTCAGGGAGTTCCCTGCGTTAGAACCTAGATGTAAATCTGATACTGTACTTGCTGGTCGAAATCATCTATGAGAGATAATTTCCATTCTTTTCACTCAACAGCTTGAAAGCGACAGAGACAATTTCTTTAGCATCCCCCCGATGTGGTCGATCACATTCACGTAACTTTATCTGAAGAACACCTGAACAACGCAACCACGTGCATTACGCTAGTAATCTTCAACATCCCTTCCGTATTTGGAGACAGAAACAGTAAAATTCGTAAGCGTTCATTTCGTTTTGTTTCTACATTAAATAAATTGGTCTTTGGGTCGGTATATGAACTACATACCACTTATGTTTCTGATTTTGTATTTGACAAACAATGACGCATGAAGTGAACTAGGTAACATGTCTGTGTATTTCTGCTAACATACATATAATCAATGTTTTGTTTTACAACAAGAAAAAAAAAGTTTAATATTACTTCTAATTTTGAAGCAGTTTCTGGTTAAATTATCAGTTAACAAATTCATCTGCTAGCATTATTTACTTATTTGCTGAATCAACAGTACACTGACTAATGAGTGACTAATAAAACATTGATGATACATGCTGATGTTAATTTTTGTTTTCGCCTCAATGTCCCTAGAAAATGTTGTTTTGGCGCATTGTCTGATCAAATGTCCCATCGAAATTTTATTTCAAGGGGACATAGTCGCATAGTAACAAATCTCCTTCCCTATCACTGAAGTGAACTGTGTTTAATTATGTTTATTCAAAAATACTTGAATAAAATAACATAGCATAACATAACAAAACATTATTTTTATTTTACTCTTTAGTGATACATGTCCATCTGAACGTATGCTTTTTGATATGTTTTTACATACCGTAAATCTGTTCAATTGCAAATTTACTTGAAACCTGCAGTCCGCTAATTATGTCATGTTCATCATTAGATGTTTTGCAACACTACGGTCAATTAGACAGAATTGTAACCCTAGATCTGACGACAAAGTTGTCTAGAGCTTTATATATCTGCCATTGCAGCTAGTTAATATATGCCCGGTATTATTTCACTGCTTCTTGATAATCTCAATTCTTCAACATTTTGAGTCTGCTGTGGATGACTAGCAAATATTGGGTCCTGTTATTTTAGAATTTAACAAAATATGCAATAATTTCAATAAAAAGTTATAGAGTCCTCTAACATAAACTTAAAGAATTTTGTTAAGTTCAAGTCAGTTGTGGAGTCTTGTTTACAAGTAATTTGAGTTAATATATTAGCATCATTTTTAATCTTTTTATTTTTAATTTTTATCAATATTTTAAGCTCATGTTTCCAGTTTTTAAATCAGAGATAATAATTGTCTTAATAAAATCTAGCCTTATTAGTGATTACACTTGTCTCTTAAACTTCATATACACACATGTATATTATGTACAAATGTATTGTGTATGCATGATTGTGTAACAGGAGAGGAGAAAATGTAGCGGCCAGACCGGGATTCAAACCCGGGACCCTCAGAACACTAGCCGAGTGCTCTACCGACTGAGCTACCTGGTCTCCGATGATTGACCCAGTCCAATCCTGCTACACTCCTCCCTCCTTTCTCGAAGTCTTCACCCTCGAAGACATACGAGAATCTTCCAAATACCACCAACGTGGGTTATTTAGTTGGGCGCCAATTTTGTAACAGGAGAGGAGAAAATGTAGCGGCCAGACCGGGATTCAAATCCGGGACCCTCAGAACACTAGCCGAGTGCTCTACCGACTGAGCTACCTGGTCACCGATGATCGACCCAGTCCAATCCCGCTACAATTGTATCTCTATATTGATTAGCTACTGTTGTAGCAGAGTCAGTCAGAAGGTGATATCTTTTCCTCTACAACAGTAGCTATATATTAATTGATTACATCAATATGCTAATTCATTGTCATGTATGTTACACACTATACAAAATCCTACATACTGTTATGTTTTGTGATGTGACACTCCATTAACACGGTATCAATATGGACAATTTGGCAAATTAAATCTGTTACACCTACTGAATTAAATGCATTAAATTGTATGTCATAAAATTAGAAAATAATGCTAGCAGTTAATTTTTGTCAACTTCGAATTTGAAAAGGAAACTGCTCCAAAATATAAAGTAATGTTCTTGTTCTTGTAATAAAATAAAACATCTATATCACATACGTTAGCAGAAATACACAGAGACACGTAAGTTCACTTCATGTGTAATTTATTTACTGTAGACAGGTATAAGCAAAACGAAATGAACACTTACGATTTTTGCTGTTTCTGTGTCCAAATACGAATGGAATGTTGTAGGCCTTGATTATTGCCACACGGGTCGTGTTGGGGAAGTACCCGGGTACCCGTCAAAATACACGTAGGAACCATGTGTAGGCTTCCCGGCCGGGCATCCGTCAAAATACTGACGAAACATACTGATACTGAGTGTTAGATGTCTGTGTAAACGTAAAATTCACTAACAAGAAGTACAAAATAGCACTCTTTTGTTCTATTTTACTCACAAAGGATGACACTTCATCTGCTAACAACATGTTCACAAGCAACATTGTTGCAATTCTTATTTCCCATGATCGGAGAAGTGATCATGAATGGCGCACATGTTTACTTTCACTATCGGTATGCTGTATATGACAACACCAGAGGCTATCCGAATGAAGACTACGTCACTCTTTTGTACTTCCTGTTGCGCATGTGCGGTAAACAACATCTGTCACGGACATTCTGGGCTCTGTCAGCTTGTTACATTACGATTGTATGATGTTACCGATTGATATTAAATTGATATACCAATGCCATTTGCAGTATTGGAGAATAAATCTCTCACATTTCATTATGATTACATTGAAATTTGCTCCATCTGCAGATCGCCCCAAACAACATCGGTAAAATTGTACCACTAAGCTAACTCACGAAGTTGATACGTTCACATAGGAATACGTTCACATACTGTAGGAATACAGGTCGAGTATCTAGGTACGGATCGGATACTTCAATTCGGGTACACCAGGACAAAATTTAGTACTCATACCAACCCTACTTATACATACTTAAATCCTGCCAATTCCTTTATTTAGTGTTATCTAAACTAGAAGTTCATCCTATATGCAAATGATTGGCGAGAATTTAGGTCATCGATCGCTATCATTCATGCAAATTATTCTCACTATTTTCCATTAATAGACAATGATATTATAGCTTTGGACACATTTTTGAAACTATAACACTTAAGGAAATACTACAGATTTTTTTCATGCAATCATAATTACACCATGACAGCATATTTGCTTTAGAAAGCGGATTTTTTGGACCTGAGGTGTAGTACTTTTTCACGCAAGGTGGTGTCGTAGTCGAAAAGGCATTTCCAGTATTTCCGGTATCGCAGGCAATGACAATACGCTGTAAGGCTATATAGCCTTAAGCGTAAAAAAGAAAAAGCTCAAACTTTTTAATGGCGGTAATGGTGTACAGAAAGCAACTTTTGTAACTGTACAAAAAATACTAGTTCATCTGCTCTTTTTTTTTTGATAGAGATAAAATACTGTTTGTCAGCGGTGGAATATCTTTAACATGCAATATAAATTACATACAGCATCAAAGATAATTAAAATGATAAATTCATCATTTTTTTATTACTGAACACTGACTCAATAGTTAATGAATATTTTGAGTCAGACTTAAATTAAAATGATGATGATAATTTCCCAATTTTTTAAAACACCGATAATATTTTCCCAATTTTTGCTCAGGGTCCTTTTCCCAAAGTAGCTGGCAAAAACCCTGGTCAACTCCATCTAGTCAGTCTGACTAACTGTGTCAATTCTACCTAGCCAGCCTAACCTACTGTGTCAACTCTAACTAGCCAGCCTAACCTACTGTGTCAACTTTACCTAGACAGCCTAAGCTACTGTGTCAACTCCATCTAGTCAGCCTAACTAACTGTGTCAACTCCATCCAGTCAGCCTACCCTACTGTGTCAACTCCATCTAGTCAGCCTAATCTACTGTGTCAACTCCATCTAGTCAGCATAACATTCTGTGTCAACTCCATCTAGTCAGCCTAACCTACTGTGTCAACTCTACCTAGCCAGCGTAACCTACTGTATCAACTCTGCCTAGCCAGCCAAACCTACTGTGTCAACTCTAACTAGCCAGCCTAACCTACTGTGTCAACTCTACCTAGCCAGCCTAATCTACTGTGTCAACTCCATCTAGTCAGTATAACCTTCTGTGTCAACTCCATCTAGTCAGCCTGACTAACTGTGTCAACTCTACCTAGCCAGCCTAACCTACTGTGTCAACTCTGCCTAGCCAGCCTAACTAACTGTGTCAACTCCATCTAGCAAGCCTGACTAACTGTGTCAACTCCATCTAGTCAGCCTAACCTACTGTGTCAACTCCATCTAGACAGCCTAAGCTACTGTGTCAACTCCATCTAGTTAGTCTGACTAACTGTGTTAACTCTACCTAGTCAGCCTAACGTACTGTGTCAACTCCATCTAGTCAGCCTACCCTACTGTGTCAACTCCATCTAGTCAGCATGACTAACTGTGTCAACTCTACCTAGTCAGCCTAACCTACTGTGTCAACTCTACCTAGCCAGCCTACCCTACTGTGTCAACTCCATCTAGTCAGCATGACTAACTGTGTCAACTCTACCTAGTCAGCATAATCTACTGTGTCAACTCCATCTTGTCAGCATAATCTTCTGTTTTAACTCCATCTAGTCAGCATAACCTTCTGTTTTAACTCCATCTAGTCAGCCTGACTAACTGTGTCAACTCCATCTAGTCAGCCTAACCTACTGTGTCAACTCTACCTAGTCAGCCTTACCTACTGTGTCAACTCAACATAGTCAGCCTAACCTACTGTGTCAACTCCATCTAGCAAGCCTAACCTACCGTGTCAACTCTACCTAGTCAGCCTAACCTACTGTGTCAACTCCATCAAGTCAGCCATGACTAACTGTGTCAACTCTATCTAGCCAGCCTAACCGACTGTATCAACTCCATCAGTTTCACAAGAGGCCTTTACTTTCCAGAGGAAATCAAGTTGTGGTAATTACCAATCCTTGTGATCTTACCTTTTTACCTATCTGGGTTTCCTCCACACCGGCACCAAAGATATCAGTACGTCTCTCCGCCAACAATTTCAGACTACTTTCAATCGCTGACCCAGGAGCAAAGACTTCCTCCTGATCACGTTTCTCTGTGATGGTTCGCTTACGGGCCTCAATCCATTTTGGATCCAATAGACCTGTAAAAAGAAAGCATTAAAGGTTAACTCAAAAAAGTAGTGATTCTAGAAAATGCTGTAATTTAATTGATAGAATCTTAGTTTCAACATTCAGGAAACTTGGGGGTTTCTTTAATGTAACATAGGAATTTTATCTTATGTATCCTAACTAAATGGTATGGGAGTAGGGAATCTATCTGTCATAATTGTCTCTTTTCCATTCTCATTTATTGACAAGGTGTCTTACCTATCTCTTGGTAACTGAGTACAAGGTGTTTTACAAATCTCATGTTAACTGAGGACAAGGTGTCTTACCAATCTCATGGTAATTCAGGACAAGGTGTCTTACAAATGTCGTGTTAATTGAGGACAAGGTGTCTTACCAATATTGTGTTGACTGAGGACAAGGTGTCTTACCAATCTCATGTTTACTGAGGACAAGATGTCTTACCAATCTCTTGTTTATTGAGGACAAGGGGTCTTACCAATCTCATGTTGATTGAGGACAAGTTGTCTTGCCAATCTCATGTTAATTGAGGACAAGGTGTCTTACCAATCTCGTGTTATTTGAGGACAAGGTGTCTTACCAATCTCATGCTTATTGAGGACAAGGGGTATTACCAATCTCATGTTTATCGAGGACAAGTTGTCTTACCAATCTCGTGTTGATTGAGGACAAGATGTCTTACCAATCTCTTGTTTATTGAGGACAAGGTGTCTTATCAATCTCGTTTTTATTGAGGACAAGGTGTCTTTATCAATCTCATGTTGATTGAGGACAAGGTGTCTTATCAATCTCAAGTTGATTGAGGACAAGTTGTCTTACCAATCTCGTGTTGATTGAGGACAAGATGTCTTACCAATCTCATGTTGATTGAGGACAAGGTGTCTTATCAATCTCATGTTGATTGAGGACAAGGTGTCTTACCAATCTCATGTTGATTGAGGACAAGGTGTCTTACCAATCTCGTGTTTATTGAGGACAAGGGGTCTTACCAATCTCATGTTTTATTAAGGACAAGGAGTCTTACCAATCTCGTATTATTTGAGGACAAGGTGTCTTACCAATATCATGCTTATTGAGGACAAGGGGTCTTACAAATCTCCTGTTTATTGAGGACAAGGGGTCTTACCAATCTCATGTTTATTGAGGACAAGTTGTCTTACCAATCTCGTGTTGATTGAGGACAAGATGTCTTACCAATCTCATGTTTATTGAGGACAAGGTGTCGTACCAATCTCATGTTGATTGAGGACAAGGTGTCTTATCAATCTCATGATTATTGAAGACAAGGTGTCTTATCAATCTCATGTTTATTGAGGACAAGGTGTCTTACCAATCTCATGTTGATTGAGGACAAGATGTCTTATCAATCTCATGTTTATTGAGGACAAGGTGTCTTACCAATCTCTTGTTTATTGAGGACAAGGTGTCTTATCAATATCATGTTAATTGAGGACAAGGTGTCTTATCAATCTCATGTTGATTGAGGACAAGGTGTCTTACCAATCACTTGTTTATTGAGGACAAGGTGTCTTACCAATCTTGTGTTAAATGAGGACAAGGTGTCTTATCAATCTCATGTTAATTGAGGACAAGGTGTCTTACCAATCTATTGTTTATTGAGGACAAGATGTCTTACCAATCTCATGTTGATTGAGGACAAGGTGTCTTTTAAATCTCATGTTGATTGAGGACAAGGTGTCTTATCAATCTCATGTTTACTGAGAACAAGTTGTCTTACCAATCTCTTGTTTATTGAGGACAAGATGTCTTACTAATCTCATGTTGATTGAGGACAAGGTGTCTTACCAATCTCATGTTGATTGAAGACAAGTTGTCTTATCAATCTCATGCTGATTGAGGACAAGGTGTCTTACCAATCTCTTGTTAATTGAGGACAAGGTGTTTTACCAATTTCTTGTTTATTGAGGACAAGGTGTCTTATAAATCTCGTGTTAATTGAGGACAAGGTGTCTTACCAAACTCGTGTTTATTGAGGACAAGATGTCTTACCAATCTCATGTTAAGTGAGGACAAGGTGTCTTACCAATCTCATGTATATAAAGGACAAGGGGTCTTACCAATCTCATGTTTATTAAGGACAAGATGTCTTACCAATCTCATGTTTATTGAGGACAAGGGGTCTTACCCATCTCGTGTTGATTGAGGACAAGGTGTCTTGCCAATCTCATGTTAATTGAGGACAAGGTGTCTTACCAATCTCGTGTTATTTGAGGACAAGGTGTCATACCAATCTCATGCTTATTGAGGACAAGGGGTATTACCAATCTCATGTTTATTGAGGACAAGGGGTCTTACCAATCTCTTGTTTATAGAAGACTAGGTGTCTTACCAATCTCATGTTTATTGAGGACAAGGGGTCTTACCAATCTCATGTTTATTGAGGACAAGGGGTCAGGGGTCTTACCAATCTCTTGTTTATTGAGGACAAGGGGTCTTACCAATCTATTGTTTATTGAGGACAGTGTGTCTTATCAATCTCATGTTTATTGAGGAGAAGGGGTCTTACTAATCTCATGTTTATAAAGGACAAGGGGTCTTACCAATCTCATGTTTATGGAGGACAAGGTGTCTTATCAATCTCATGTTGATTGAGAACAAGATGTCTTACCAATCTTATGTTGATTGAGGACAAGGTGTCTTATAAATCTCATGTTGATTGAGGACAAGGTGTCTTATCAATCTCATGTTTACTGAGAACAAGTTGTCTTACCAATCTCGTGTTTATTGAGGACAAGATGTCTTACTAATCTCATATTGATTGAGGACAAGGTGTCTTACCAATCTCATGTTGATTGAAGACAAGTTGTCTTATCAATCTCATGTTGATTGAGGACAAGGTGTCTTACCAATCTCTTGTTAATTGAGGACAAGGTGTCTTACCAATCTCTTGTTTATTGAGGACAAGTTGTCTTACCAATCTCGTGTTAATTGAGGACAAGGTGTCTTACCAAACTCGTGTTAATTGAGGAAAAGATGTCTTACAAATCTCATGTTAAGTGAGGACAAGGTGTCTTACTAATCTCATGTTTGTAAAGGACAAGGGGTCTTACCAATCTCATGTTTATTAAGGACAAGATGTCTTACCAATCTCTTGTTTATTGAGGACAAGGGGTCTTACCAATCTCATGTTGATTGAGGACAAGGTGTCTTGCCAATCTCATGTTAATTGAGGACAAGGTGTCTTACCAATCTCATGCTTATTGAGGACAAGGGGTCTTACCAATCTCATGTTTATCGAGGACAAGATGTCTTACCAATCTCATGTTGATTGAGGACAAGGTGTCTTATCAATCTCATGTTGATTGAGGACAAGGTGTGTTACCAATCTCATGTTGATTGAGGACAAGGTGTGTTACCAATCTCGTGTTTATTGAGGACAAGGGGTCTTACCAATCTCATGTTTTATTGAGGACAAGGAGTCTTACCAATCTCGTGTTATTTGAGGACAAGGTGTCTTACCAATCTCATGCTTATTGAGGACAAGGGGTCTTACCAATCTCGTGTTTATTGAGGACAAGGGGTCTTACCAATCTCATGTTTATTGAGGACAAGGGGTCTTACCAATCTCGTATTGATTAAGGACAAGGTGTCTTATCAATCTCATGTTTATTGAGGACAAGGTGTCTTATCAATCTCATGTTAATTGAGGACAAGGTGTCTTACCAATCTCTTGTTTATTGAGGACAAGGTGTCTTACAAATCTCGTGTTTATTGAGGACAAGGTGTCTTACCAATCTCTTGTTAATTGAGGACAAGGTGTCTTACCAAACTCATGTTTATTGAGGACAAGATGTCTTACCAATCTCATGTTAAGTGAGGACAAGGTGTCTTACTAATCTCATGTTTATAAAGGACAAGGAGTCTTACCAATCTCATGTTTATTAAGGACAAGATGTCTTACCAATCTCTTGTTTATTGAGGACAAGGGGTCTTACCAATCTCATGTTTATTGAGGACAAGGTGTCTTGCCAATCTCATGTTAATTGAGGACAAGGTGTCTTACCAATCTCATGCTTATTGAGGACAAGGGGTCTTACCAATCTCATGTTTATCGAGTACAAGATGTCTTACCAATCTCATGTTGATTGAGGACAAGGTGTCTTATAAATCTCATGTTGATTGAGGACAAGGTGTGTTACCAATCTCGTGTTTATTGAGGACCAGGGGTCATACCAATCTCGTGTTTATTGAGGACAAGGGGTCTTACCAATCTCATGTTTTACTGAGGACAAGGAGTCTTACCAATCTCGTGTTATTTGAGGACAAGGTGCCTTACCAATCTCATGCTTATTGAGGACAAGGGGTCTTACCAATCTCGTGTTTATTGAGGACAAGGGGTCTTACCAATCTCGTATTGATTGAGGACAAGGTGTCTTATCAATCTCATGTTTATTGAGGACAAGGTGTCTTATCAATCTCATGTTAATTGAGGACAAGGGGTCTTACCAATCTCATGTTTATTAAGGACAAGGGGTCTTACCAATCTCTTGTTTATTGAGGACAAGGTGTCTTATCAATCTCATGGTTATTGAGGACAAGGGGTCTTACCAATCTCATGTTGATTGAGGACAAGGTGTCTTGCCAATCTCATGTTAATTGAGGACAAGGTGTCTTACCAATCTCGTGTTATTTGAGGACAAGGTGTCTTACCAATCTCATGCTTATTGAGGACTAGGTGTCTTACCAATCTCATGTTTATTGAGGACAAGGTGTCTTACCCATCTCGTGTTGATTGAGGACAAGGTGTCTTACCAATCTCATGTTAATTGAGGACAAGGTGTCTTACCAATCTCTTGTTTATTGAGGACAAGGTGTCTTATCAATATCATGTTAATTGAGGACAAGGTGTCTTACCAATCTATTGTTTATTGAGGACAATGTGTCTTATCAATCTCATGTTGATTGAGAACAAGGTGTCTTATCAATCTCATGTTAATTGAGGACAAGATGTCTTCCCAATCTCTTGTTTATTGAGGACAAGGTGTCTTATCAATCTCATGTTGATTGAGGACAAGGTGTCTTACCAATCTATTGTTTATTGAGGACAATGTGTCTTATCAATCTCATGTTTATTGAGGAGAAGGGGTCTTACTAATCTCATGTTTATAAAGGACAAGGGGTCTTACCAATCTCATGTTGATTGAGAACAAGATGTCTTACCAATCTCATGTTGATTGAGGACAAGGTGTCTTATAAATCTCATGTTGATTGAGGACAAGGTGTCTTATCAATCTCATGTTTATTGAGGACAAGGTATCTTACCAATCTATTGTTTATTGAGGACAATGTGTCTTATCAATCTCATGTTGATTGAGAACAAGGTGTCTTATCAATCTCATGTTAATTGAGGACAAGATGTCTTCCCAATCTCTTGTTTATTGAGGACAAGGTGTCTTATCAATATCATGTTGATTGAGGACAAGGTGTCTTACCAATCTATTGTTTATTGAGGACAAGGTGTCTTATCAATCTCATGTTTATTGAGGAGAAGGGGTCTTACTAATCTCATGTTGATTGAGAACAAGGTGTCTTATCAATCTCATGTTAATTGAGGACAAGGTGTCTTACCAATCTCGTGTTATTTGAGGACAAGATGTCTTAGCAATCTCATGCTTATTGAGGACAAGGGGTCTTACCAATCTCATGTTGATTGAGGACAAGGTGTCTTACCAATCTCTTGTTTATTGAGGACAAGGTGTCTTACCAATCTCTTGTTTATTGAGGACAAGGTGTCTTACCAATCTCTTGTTTATTGAGGACAAGGTGTCTTACCAATCTCATGTTTATTGAGGACAAGGTGTCTTACCAATCTCATGTTTATTGAGGACAAGGTGTCTTACCAATCTCATGTTGATTGAGGACAAGGTGTCTTACCAATCTCATGTTGATTGAGGACAAGGTGTCTTACCAATCTATTGTTTATTGAGGACAAGGTGTCTTATCAATATCATGTTAATTGAGGACAAGGTGTCTTACCAATCTATTGTTTATTGAGGACAAGGTGTCTTATCAATCTCATGTTTATTGAGGAGAAGGGGTCTTACCAATCTCATGTTGATTCAGGACAAGGTGTCTTACCAATCTCATGTTGATTGAGGACAAGGTGTCTTACCAATCTCATGTTTATAAAGGACAAGGGGTCTTACCAATCTCATGTTTATTAAGGACAAGATGTCTTACCAATCTCTTGTTTATTGAGGA
>SAYR01016371.1:45881-119782 GCA_004382745.1 Argopecten irradians irradians | reverse complement strand
TTATTGAGGACAAGGTGTCTTATCAATCTCATGTTTATTGAGGAGAAGGTGTCTTACCAATCTATTGTTTATTGAGGACAATGTGTCTTATCAATCTCATGTTGATTGAGAACAAGGTGTCTTATCAATCTCATGTTAATTGAGGACAAGATGTCTTCCCAATCTCTTGTTTATTGAGGACAAGGTGTCTTATCAATATCATGTTGATTGAAAACAAGGTGTCTTACCAATCTATTATTTATTGAGGACAAGGTGTCTTACCAATCTCATGTTTATTGAGGACAAGGTGTCTTACCAATCTCTTGTTTATTGAGGACAAGGTGTCTTACCAATCTCTTGTTTATTGAGGACAAGGTGTCTTACCAATCTCTTGTTTATTGAGGACAAGGTGTCTTACCAATCTCATGTTTATTGAGGACAAGGTGTCTTACCAATCTCATGTTTATTGAGGACAAGGTGTCTTACCAATCTCATGTTTATTGAGGACAAGGTGTCTTACCAATCTCATGTTTATTGAGGACAAGGTGTCTTACCAATCTCATGTTTATTGAGGACAAGGTGTCTTACCAATCTCATGTTTATTGAGGACAAGGTGTCTTACCAATCTCATGTTTATTGAGGACAAGGTGTCTTACCAATCTCATGTTTATTGAGGACAAGGTGTCTTACCAATCTCATGTTTATTGAGGACAAGGTGTCTTACCAATCTCATGTTTATTGAGGACAAGGTGTCTTACCAATCTCATGTTTATTGAGGACAAGGTGTCTTACCAATCTCATGTTTATTGAGGACAAGGTGTCTTACCAATCTCATGTTTATTGAGGACAAGGTGTCTTACCAATCTCATGTTTATTGAGGACAAGGTGTCTTACCAATCTCATGTTTATTGAGGACAAGGTGTCTTACCAATCTCATGTTTATTGAGGACAAGGTGTCTTACCAATCTCATGTTTATTGAGGACAAGGTGTCTTACCAATCTCATGTTTATTGAGGACAAGGTGTCTTACCAATCTCATGTTTATTGAGGACAAGGTGTCTTACCAATCTCATGTTTATTGAGGACAAGGTGTCTTACCAATCTCATGTTTATTGAGGACAAGGTGTCTTACCAATCTCATGTTTATTGAGGACAAGGTGTCTTACCAATCTCATGTTTATTGAGGACAAGGTGTCTTACCAATCTCATGTTTATTGAGGACAAGGTGTCTTACCAATCTCATGTTTATTGAGGACAAGGTGTCTTACCAATCTCATGTTTATTGAGGACAAGGTGTCTTACCAATCTCATGTTTATTGAGGACAAGGTGTCTTACCAATCTCATGTTTATTGAGGACAAGGTGTCTTACCAATCTCATGTTTATTGAGGACAAGGTGTCTTACCAATCTCATGTTTATTGAGGACAAGGTGTCTTACCAATCTCATGTTTATTGAGGACAAGGTGTCTTACCAATCTCATGTTTATTGAGGACAAGGTGTCTTACCAATCTCATGTTTATTGAGGACAAGGTGTCTTACCAATCTCATGTTTATTGAGGACAAGGTGTCTTACCAATCTCATGTTTATTGAGGACAAGGTGTCTTACCAATCTCATGTTTATTGAGGACAAGGTGTCTTACCAATCTCATGTTTATTGAGGACAAGGTGTCTTACCAATCTCATGTTTATTGAGGACAAGGTGTCTTACCAATCTCATGTTTATTGAGGACAAGGTGTCTTACCAATCTCATGTTTATTGAGGACAAGGTGTCTTACCAATCTCATGTTTATTGAGGACAAGGTGTCTTACCAATCTCATGTTTATTGAGGACAAGGTGTCTTACCAATCTCATGTTTATTGAGGACAAGGTGTCTTACCAATCTCATGTTTATTGAGGACAAGGTGTCTTACCAATCTCATGTTTATTGAGGACAAGGTGTCTTACCAATCTCATGTTTATTGAGGACAAGGTGTCTTACCAATCTCATGTTTATTGAGGACAAGGTGTCTTACCAATCTCATGTTTATTGAGGACAAGGTGTCTTACCAATCTCATGTTTATTGAGGACAAGGTGTCTTACCAATCTCATGTTTATTGAGGACAAGGTGTCTTACCAATCTCATGTTTATTGAGGACAAGGTGTCTTACCAATCTCATGTTTATTGAGGACAAGGTGTCTTACCAATCTCATGTTTATTGAGGACAAGGTGTCTTACCAATCTCATGTTTATTGAGGACAAGGTGTCTTACCAATCTCATGTTTATTGAGGACAAGGTGTCTTACCAATCTCATGTTTATTGAGGACAAGGTGTCTTACCAATCTCATGTTTATTGAGGACAAGGTGTCTTACCAATCTCATGTTTATTGAGGACAAGGTGTCTTACCAATCTCATGTTTATTGAGGACAAGGTGTCTTACCAATCTCATGTTTATTGAGGACAAGGTGTCTTACCAATCTCATGTTTATTGAGGACAAGGTGTCTTACCAATCTCATGTTGATTGAGGACAAGGTGTCTTACCAATCTCATGTTTATTGAGGACAAGGTGTCTTACCAATCTCATGTTTATTGAGGACAAGGTGTCTTATCAATCTCATGTTTATTGAGGACAAGGTGTCTTACCAATCTCATGTTGATTGAGGACAAGGTGTCTTATCAATCTCATGTTAATTGAGGACAAGGTGTCTTACCAATCTATTGTTTATTGAGGACAAGATGTCTTACCAATCTCATGTTGATTGAGGACAAGGTGTCTTATCAATCTCATGTTGATTGAGGTCAAGGTGTCTTACCAATCACTTGTTTATTGAGGACAAGGTGTCTTACTAATCTCTTGTTTATTGAGGACAAGGTGTCTTACCAATCTCATGTTGATGGAGGACAAGGTGTCTTACCAATCTCATATTTATGGAGGACAAGGGGTCTTACCAATCTCATGTTAATTGAGGACAAGGTGTCTTACCAATCTCTTGTTTATTAAGGACAAGGGGTCTTACCAATCTCTTGTTTATTAAGGACAAGATGTCTTACCAATCTCGTGTTTATGGAGGAAAAGGTGTCTGATCAATCTCGCGTTTATTGAGGACAAGTTGTCTTACCTATCCTCATATGTTCCTGGACCTTATGGGCTGGGATCTTTTCTCCAGTGATGGGGGACACAAGGAACTGATCAGTGGTATCATCTTGTGGCAATGTCTTTGCTACAAAACAAACGTTACACACTTTATATCTCATAGATAATGCTTACATACTGCATACAATAATGTAAAGAAAAATCTCAATTATAATGTTCTGTTCTACTATTGTGTATTTATGTAAGAAATGAGATGAGTTTTTTATTTTTAGATACAATGACATAGTTTTTGAAAGTCATTAAGTAACAATGACATACATATTTTAGAGTTGCTGTCATTTTATAAGCTGATAACTACAGTATAACTGTCTAAAACGAGATGTTGGACAGGTTTCCAGTTTGTACAGGGTCCGGTTTAGACAACTTTCACTGCAGTTTTAAATGTTACAACATTATTTAACAAAACTTAAGTCATAGCTTCCCTGAAACAAAGCTACTACACTTCAAACAAAATTGAAATATTATTTACCTTTTGGATCATAGTCTTTTCTAACCACCACCTGATCTGGCATTGGAGGAAGAGGTGGTGCGGGGATCTCATGGGGTGGTGGGGGTGGTGGTGGAGCAGGGGCAGGAGGCTGGGGTGGGGCTACATGACGTAGCTCATCCATGTCCTCGTCCCCAGATGAAGATGACTCATCCATGTCCTAGAAATCAAAGTAGAGAGGATCATATTCTGTTCCCACGGTAACAGGTTATCAGAGTCTGTTCCCCCGGTAACAGGTGTTTATCAGATACTTTTCCCGCGGTAACAGGTATGTATCAGAGTCTGTTCCCCCGGTAACAGGTATATATCAGATTCTGTTCCCATAGTAACAGGTATATATCAGAATCTGTTCCCCCGGTAACAGCTATATATCAGATTCTGTTCCGATAGTAACAGGTATATATCAGAGTCGGTTCCCCCGGTAACAGGTATATATCAGATTCTGTTCCCAAAGTAACAGGTATAAATCAGAATCTGTTCCCCTGGTAACAGGTATATATCAGATTCTGTTCCCATAGTAACAGGTATATGTATCAAGTTCTGTCCCAACGGTAACAGGTATTTATCAGGTTCTGTTCCCAAGTCTCAAGTAAAGGTTACTGAACAAATTGGGTAAATATACATATGTTGTTACCTGAGTAAATATACTGATGTTGTTACCTGAAGTTCTATCTCGGCTGGTCGTGCCTGTCCGATGTTTTTCTCTATATCCACATCATCTTCGTCTGACTCTACTTCCATCTCCTCTCCTTCATCGATCTACGAGCAGAAATAAATGTTGAATTCAGGTAGTGTTACATTACTAGTGATAACAATATCATTGTTTCACAGATGGTAATCGAAATTGCAATAATAATGGTTTTAAGCGAGCAACTTTGATGTTCTCCGTACTCTTGAGAAAAAGTTTCGGTTTCAGCTGTAAAAGACATTTTTAAGTTTAAATGTTCTGTTGTACATATCTGGTTGTAACATAAGTAATTCCAGATCTTTAGAACATTTCTATCCAGACTTTTGTGGGTGCTGATTGATTCAAAATCTTTACTAATATTCATGTTCACAAAAACCACATTACTAACAAAGGATTGCGGAGGGATATTGGTGCCCACCACCGAATGATCTATGCCTGACAGAATGAGGGATATTTTCTCTGCTTTTCAAACTTCAAAAATCAAAGATCTTGATGTTGGATCAGTCAAAAATGCATTATGAACAACTAGGATCTATGTTATATATATTATTACGTCGTGATTCACATGTGAAAATAGTAAGTTTTACTTGCAAGTTTTGTAAAGTGTATGTTATGTAAGTGTTTAAAAGGTAAAATATGCAATGAAAATATATTAAAGATGAAAATAATTATGTATCAGATGCATGTTCAATCATAAAATTGTTTAATTCAAGGAAAATTGGCCGACTGAAACGTGTTTGTTTACAATCACAACACAATGTCGGTTTAGTAAAGTTATAAATATAGAGAAAGATTCCTTCAGTACTTTCTGAGAAATAGTGGTAACAAGAAATAACTTACACAAGAGGCCCAAAGGGCCTTAACGGTCATCTGACTACCTTGGCAGAAGTAAAATTAATTATATATGGTGTCACTTTGTCAGGACCATATCAGGATCATTTTCAATTTCTTTCAACAATTTTTATTTCAAACAAGAGGCCCAAGGGCCTTAACATATAGGAAATTAATTAGATATAGTGTCATGGTAGCCATCTTCGATTTGTGATCAACCAGAGATGTAACAATACTTTGTCGGGACCATGTCAGGATCATTTCATGCAAGTTTCAGCCAAATCGCACTGGCAGAACTTGATAAAAAGTTCAAAATGTGTTTTCAAGATGGCAGCTGTGGCGGCCATCTTGGATTTCAGATCGACCCGAAAAATAACATTTTATCAGGACCAATTGAGGAACATTTCATGCAAGTTTAAGTGAGGAACATTTCATGCAAGTTTCAGCCAAATCGCACCGGTATAACTTGATAAAAAGTTCGAAATATGTTTTCAAGATGGCGGCTGTGGCGGCCATTTTGGATTTCGGATCAACCCAAAAAATAACAACACTTTGTTAGGACCATGTCAGGATCATTTCATGCAAGTTTCAGTCAAATCGCACCGGTAGAACTTGAGAAGAAGTTCAAAATATGTTTTCAAGATGGCGGCTGTGGCGGCAATCTTAGATTTGGGATCAACCCAAAAAAAAATAACACTTTGTCGGGACCATGTCAGGATCATTTCATGCAAGTTTCAGCCAAATTGCACCGGTAGAACTTGAGAAGAAGTTCAAAATGTGTTTTCAAGATGGCAGCTATGGCGGCCATCTTGGATTTCAGATCGACCCGAAAAATAACAACATTTTATCAGGACCAAGTGAGGAACATTTCATGCAAGTTTCAGCCAAATCGCACCGGTAAAACTTGATAAAAAGTTCGAAATAGGTTTTCAAGATGGCGGCTGTGGCGACTTTTTTGGATTTCGGATCAACCCAAAAAATAACAACACTTTGTTAGGACCATATCAGGATCATTTCATGCAAGCTTCAGCTAAATTGCACCGGTAGAACTTGAGAAGAAGTTCAAAATATGTTTTCAAGATGGCGGCTGTGGCGGCCATCTTAGATTTGGGATCAACCCAAAAAAAAAAAAAACACTTTGTCAGGACCATGTCAGGATCATTTCATGCAAGTTTCAGTCAAATCGCACCGGTAGAACTTGAGAAGAAGTTCAAAATGTGTTTTCAAGATGGCAGCTATGGCGGCCATCTTGGATTTCAGATCGACCCGAAAAATAACAACATTTTATCAGGACCAAGTGAGGAACATTTCATGCAAGTTTCAGCCAAATCGCACCGGTAAAACTTGATAAAAAGTTCGAAATAGGTTTTCAAGATGGCGGCTGTGGCGACCATTTTAGATTTCGGATCAACCCAAAAAATAACAACACTTTGTTAGGACCATATCAGGATCATTTCATGCAAGCTTCAGCTAAATTGCACCGGTAGAACTTGAGAAGAAGTTCAAAATATGTTTTCAAGATGGCGGCTGTGGCGGCCATCTTAGATTTGGGATCAACCCAAAAAAAAAAAATAACACTTTGTCAGGACCATGTCAGGATCATTTCATGCAAGTTTCAGTCAAATCGCACCGGTAGAACTTGAGAAGAAGTTCAAAATGTGTTTTCAAGATAGCGGCTGTGGCGGCAATCTTGGATTTCGGATTGACCCGAAAAATAACAACAATTTGTCGGGACCATGTCAGGATCATTTCATGCAAGTTTCAGCTAAATCGCACCGGTAGAACTTGAGAAGAAGTTCAAAATGTGTTTTCAAGATGGTAGCTGTGGCGGCCATCTTGGATTTGGGATCGACCCGAAAAATAACAACACTTTGTTGGGACCATGTCAGGATCATTTCATGCAAGTTTCAGCCAAATTGCACCGGTAGAACTTGAGAAGAAGTTCAAAATGTGTTTTCAAGATGGCGGCTGTGGCGGCCATCTAGGATTTCGGATCGACCCGAAAAATAACAACACTTTGTCGGGACCATGTCAGGATCATTTCATGCAAGTTTCAGCCAAATTAAACTGGTAGAACTTGAGAAGAAGTTCAAAATGTGAAAAGTTAACGCATGGCGGAAGGCGCACGGCGGACGACGACGGACGAAACATGATGACTTCGGGTCAGATGACCTAAAAATAGAAGATGGCTGCCTGTCGAAATGCTTTAGGCTCAACTTGGGCCCTAGGAGAACTTTAAATGAAATTGAGAAAGAACCCTTCAGTACTTTCTGAGAATGAGTGGTGACAAGAATTGCTATCAAAAGCCATCTTGTTGACTGATCGGTCCCAAAATACAATATGCAGGGCTGGCGCTGTCAGTCGCCATTGGAAAATTTGAAATGCATTTGGCGATTTAAAAACTGCATTGGCGAAAAAAGAACTTCATACGGTGAAATTCACCAATCCTAGCCATACACAACACAGTGGGGCACTGGCATGATAATTAAGTAAACAAAAGAGGTGTGAACCCTCCCTGACCACCACCCAGGTCCTAATTAGCAGCCTGGGGCTGTTTCTATCTTGACTAGGTAGTGTCACACCTGTGTATTACAGCTTAAGTTAATCGGCCGATTGGCCACAACTAGGAAACAATGCTGGCCATTCAATAATTTTGTGATTACAGCTAGTGAGCATTACATCAAAAACAAACACAGCTTACAACTGTAAATGATTTACTCACGTTTTTAATGTTTAATAGGCCTAAATGTCCCCCAAGTCACAAAGTTTGCAATCGTAATGGCAGCCACTTTGGGTGATTCTAATAGTCGATCCGGATTGGTTTAGAATTTCAGGAATTAATTAAAATTTATGTTTTTAAAAAAATGGGAAGGGATTTTGTTTCCAGAATTTTTGTGCACAATTTTTTTGAAAAAAAAAAAAAAAAAAAAAATATTATTAAAAAGAAATATATTAATAGTAAATAAATTACATTAAATTTAAATTAAATTAAAGTTTTAACTTTTTCTTTCTTTCAAATTTGTTCTATATTTAATTATTTTGATTGACTCTGTAACAGGTTTGACACTGTTTTTTTAATTAAGTACCTCTGTTAGTGTTGGGAATCACTTCATAAATTCACAATCGATCATCATCCTTTTAAAACGATCGATCATCGACTAATGATCGATTAATTTTGTTTGCTCTGTCGGGCTTGCATGTTACAAAAATCAAAGTTCTTGTTTGCTTTTTTCTTTTCTTTTTCAAATTGTTGTGTGTTACGTATACGGTTGCCAATATGTATTCTTTTATACCATTTTGTATCCGATAATTTGTATGTGCTTTGTTTTTTTTTATTTTATAATGAATTAATGATTCATGGAATAAATTGTTTTCAAAATATTTCAAGTTATTTGTGTTAATTATTTTCTTATGAATGTGTTGACAAATTGACATAACAAGATCAACTCTAAAGAAAGTTAATGACTTGTCATTTTAATGACATAAAACAAAATTAAATAAACTGATCAACAACTGAAAACTAAATATTCAGAGTACTTGACTGACTAGAAACAAGAGCACAGTATTTGTTTAGGCATATTCATATCATCAATTCATCATGTTGCACAGACTATACTAGTACTATTGACAATGTCCATGTAGATCTCACCTCAGATTAGAGTAAGAATAAAGTACAGACCTAAGAAACCTTAAGCTTTTGAGTTTTTGTGCAGAAAAATCATTTTATCAACATTTTCGGGGCTCAATTGAGATCTCTTTTTACGAACAATGTTACCGGCAAGACTAAATACTCGTTCGGAAGGCACAGATGATGCAGGGATTGCTAAGAATTTTTTTGCCACTTTTGCCACTCTTGGATAAAATATTTCTTTTTCTTTCCACCAGTCCAGACCAGTATTACCACCAGCATCCTCTACTAGATATCTTTGAACTTCCTGTTCAGTAAGAACATCTTCAGGGATGTGACCAGCTTCTTTATAGTCCCCAACGATAATATCATCGAGCCAGTCGCATTCAACCTTTCTCTTTTTAGAAGCTTGCACCGGATCAGAATCTTGTTTATTTCCAGGCCTTTCCTCTTGATCATTTAGAGATTCTGGGTCATCTGAGAGTTCAGGTAAATTAGGCACAGGTTTATTAGATGTAGCATCTTGATTCTCCTCATCTTTCTCTTTCTTGATAACAACACAACCAGTAACTCTGTCTTTCTTTGCTTCAACTAAAAGTAGTGCATGTGCTTTTTCTCTTTCTTCTGTGGACAGAAAGGAAAGATGTTTCGTTTTTGGGTGAAGAAGTGATGCAATCAGTGCTACATCTATTTCAGGACCAAACCTGTCTTCTAGCTGACTTTTCATTTCCTTTTTGACCTTCTTGACAATACTGATATCATTCTCTTCTATCAGTATTCCCTGACAAAGTTTCTTCATGACAGGAAGGATCAGGTGATGTGATGGTGTTTTTTCAGGAGAAAGCATTTCTGTAGCTGTTTTGAATCCTTCCAGTACTTCCACCAAGTGCCCAACTATAACCATTTCTTCATATGTGTAAAGATTTCTCTGAAGTTCTGAGGCTCTTTTTGATAGGGATTTGTCCAAAAGAGTGGCTTGAAGTGCAGCGGATTGCTCCAAGAGTCTTTTCAACATATCCAGAGACGAATTCCATCTTGTTGGTACATCTTGTATAAGTTTGTGACCTTGTGCTGAACTTTCCAACAACAGTTTTTGCTTTTGCTGAAGGACATCGGATGCAAGGGGGCTCTGATGGAAGAAAGTTACAATGGACCTTCCTCTGCTTAAGATTTTGTTGATCTCTGGTAGGTTTAAACTGTTCTTAACAATTAAATTTATTTTGTGACCATAACAACCCACTCTTGTTAGATTCATTATTTGAAATGCCTTTTTTTCATTGGCCGCATTGTCTGTGACACATATAGGGTCTTTGATTCCCCATGTCTCCAGAGTGGTTTGCAGGTGACGGGCAATGTTATCTGCAGTATGTGACCCAGGGAAAAGTTTTGTCTGTAAAACAGCAGACTTTAGTTTCCATTCACTGTTGATATAATGTACTGTAACTGTATCGTATGATTCTGTATTAAGAGATGTCCATGCATCATGAGTGATAGAAACACCATAGAGACATTTGTTTAGGTCATCAACAAGTGCAATCCTCATATTCTCATACTTCTCATCAAGTTTCTTGGTAATGGCTTTCCTCCCAGGTGGTGTGTATCTTTCATCTAATTCACAGCAGAAACGTTTTAATGAGTCACTTTCAACAAAATTCAGTGGTAACAATTTGTCAATAATCATATCACACAGTTTCTCATCAATTTTGCGTTTTTTATCTGCAGTAAGTGGTCTACCATCTTCCTTGACTTGTCTTTTAAACATTGTGGGAATGCTTGACTGTTTGCTAGTACTCTGTTCGATGTGATTCTCTGCAATCCATCCCCTATGCTGATGGTCGAGATGAAATTGCATATTTGTTGTGTTTTCTGAAAAAAGATAAAGCAATGAGGAAAATTGTTCTTTATCTCAAAGACAAGTTCAACTTATTGTCAATTTATTTTACTGAAATTTACATTAACTATTTTCACAATAAAATTTTAATATTTTTTCAGTGAGTTTAAGACTTATGACCTTATGACTGATTTAACAGATATTACTTCGTTTTACGTATCTAAATTTAATGTTTATTGTTATCATCGTGCTATCACGATGTTATAATATATAAAACTAAAAGCGATGCTAGTTAGCCACCGAAAACGACAACGTGGTTCTACTTTCATTTTCCTTAATCTTAATATAGGATATTTACGATGTCACTGAAGTTCACCACTAGACCGCAAAATTATTGACTATTTTGTGAAGAATACAGAATTTCTGCAATAAATTAACATGTTTTAAAATTTCAAATATAGATCTACAGTAATTATAAAAACTCCGGGAAAAACACGTTCCGACGATTCTACTTACTATTGAATTTGTATTTGTTTCCACACTTTTTGCAGAAGACAAATTCCATGTCTAGTTTCGGAGGACAGCTGTCCTTTATTCTTTTGAATCCAAAAAAATTCCACACACGGGAACGTTTTGCCCCCGGATGATCGTATAGTTCGTCTGTCGTATTTGTCGCCATGTTCATTCATCGTATGTTGCTACTGGAAGCTGAAGCGCTTGCAGCGACACCGGAAACGTATCCAGTAACCAATCAGAAACCGCGTTACATCATGTTACAGATACATTGTAAACACTATATTGCTGCACACCGGAAAGCGGCGTGCCTCGAAGTCTTTCTCATCTTATATCTGTACCTCGTATTTTTTTTCGTTTTAGTCATTTTGAAATCGATTACAGAAATCATTGATCGATTAATCGATTTTCCAGAGCAAACGAGGCGACGTCGACTAAATCGATTAATCGGAACACCACTAACCTCTGTTGTGATGAAAATTAAGTAAATAAATTATTCCATTCAATTAAACCTGTTTTAATTTCAATAAAGGATATATAAAAACATAAAAGTATTAGGATTGAAAATACATGTATATTTGGCATTGTTTCCCTTCTCCTAATCAATATAAAGGAAATTAAAAAATGTTCCCGCTAATCGTAGATCGACATGCAACCAGCAAATTTCAATTGGCGAATCCAAATTTTGATCCAGAGCTAGCCCTGAATATGCACAACTAAGGTCCTAGTCCCTAGGGGAACCTGCATATGAAATTTGAGAAAGCCCCCTTCAGTATTTTGTGAGAAATAGCGATAGCAAGAATTTTAACGGACAAAAGGATGACAGACCACGGAGGAAAGCGATTTGAAAATGTAATGTGCATTTTTGCATGAAATTTTTGACTATAATAAACTTTTAACAATTCATGTCCACTGCAATGTGCTTTGATAATACACTAATTTCACTTAAAATCAGACTACCTACCTCTCCTCTGTCAATTCTCTCCTGGGCCAAAACACGAGCTCCAACTTCCGATGGTGTAGTCGGGGGAGGAAGATTACCTAAACAAATGAAGTAAGGTGCATCAATGTGTTAGTCAGGTCCATCAGTCTCAAAAAGAAAATATATCTCTGTAGCGGGATTGGACTGGGTCGATCATCGGTGACCAGGTGGCTCAGTCGGTAGAGCACTCGGCTAGTATTCTGAGGGTCCCGGGTTTGAATCCCGGTCTGGCCGCTACATTTTCTCCTCTCCTGTTACATCTCAGTTTGCTTTACAAGAAAAGGGGAGATAACTTGAGAATAAAGCCTCTCAACAATTTTTCTTTTCCTTTTGATATGAAAAACTACATATTGACTGCAAACTAACTTTGTTAAAATTCATGATGTTCTCACCTTGTTCACTAGGTTGAAAGTCCACAGTCTCCACAACAACAAAGTCATGCCAATCAACCTGAGCGTAGGCCACTACAACATATCAGGAACAAATCAAAATACTGAAATATTATCAAAATTATAACATCTATTCAGTATCTTTAATGATTGTTTACAAGGCATACAGTCTTAACAATCCCTCAAGTTAAAAAATATTAAAAACATAATAATTTGGTTAAGATGCCTCTCTCTGCATGTAAAAACATGCAGGACCTAACTAAGATTTTAGCTGAGCACAAAATCTGATCAGGAAAGACCATTTCAATGCTTTGAAAAAACTTTGTAGCCCTCATGCTAGCATTTTTAATATCAGGTCAGTAGATCTAGACCTGTTCTAGGTTAGGCCAGACTTAAAATAATGTTGGTTTGCCCTTTTCCGACCTGGAATTTTCAGAATGGGTCGGTAGGTAGGAAAATTATTTAATTTTATTTTGCAAAACTCAAACTTACATAGCTTATTCATACATATAGTATATTGCTTGAATGTATATACATATGCACCCTCTGATCTTTAATCACCCTCTGATCTTTAATCACCCTCTGATCTTTAATCACCCTCTGATCTTTAATCACCCTCTGCTGTGTACTAGTTGGCTTTAATTCGTAATACAACTGCATGGTGAATGTAAATTGTGCTTAAAGCGTATAGATCACTAACCAGTCCCTCCAAGCACTCTGGAAACTGGGGGTTCCAGCTAGTGCTATGTTGCAATGATATATTAATAAACCATACACTGTCAGACAGATAGAAATACAATCGGTACAGCTTGTAGATATTAAAGAATTGCACTGAGTACAGAAACAATACAAGATTATTAAATTTGATCATATAGTTAATTAAACATGTTACAGGTGGCCCAAGGGAAAAACAAGACTATCAAAGAACACCAATGACAAAACACTAAAAAAAATTAATGTTTTAAACACAAGACTCAAAATGATGTAAAAATTAGACTAGAACAAGGTGTATATCTATCTGATATAGTTGGAAAATAAAACTATTGAACATAAAACGTTTATATTTAAAAAACAAAAACACAAATTTTTAACAAGGTGTATGTATATCTATCTGATATTCCTATGAATCTGGCAAAAAATATTTTTAGTCTTACATAATTCATGGGTGTCTTGTGCGGACAGGGATGTCTAAACGCGAGGGAAAGAATCTGGCAAGCCTCGTTTTGGACACCCAGACTCTTTCCCTCGAGTTTAGACATCCTTGTCCGTTCAAGACACACATGTTTGATTATTTTTCTCCTACATCTTGTCATATTTTCGTCTGAAAACCAGTGAATCTTTAATACCTGGCGCGCAGTTTAAATGAATGATTTTCAATACCGACGTCATATTATTAGACTCATAAAATTGAAAAATGTCCCATTAAAATTCCTGATTTTATTCCATTTTACATAGAGGGACCATTGTTTTGACTCAATTACCACAAATTGTCCCATCATTGTCAAAACATAGATTTATCTCTGGATGTCACAACAATTGAAAATGTCCATTGTCCGCGTGTAGAACAATCAAATCACATGCAATTGTTATGACGTCATAAACAGCTGTGACTCACACTACACATGATGTGTCAATACAAGTACAAGACGTATAAGAAAAATAATCAAACATGGGCGTTTTGTCTGGGCAGGGTTAGCATTGAACATCTATACTCTCGGGAAAGAGTCTTTAAATATTTTCTGGACCATCGTACATCAACCGAATTTCAAAAAAAAATCCATACGTCCGACGATGGACTTCTATCTTTGACCCTTGACCCCAATATTCTGACATTCGGCTATGTTACATCCGACTACCAAAACGTTTGAAAATCCATGGAATGATTCAACTTTTAATAGTAATTAGTATTTACGACACACCAAAATTTGAATTGATACATAATCTCTTTGCATACACTGCGAGGGGATATAAACAAAAGCTACAATGAAAACAAAAAACAAATGTCTGCAGAGATCAGCTTTTATTTGAATGACATGCAAATTAAATACATTCTGCAGGCTTGGTAATTTAAAACCATTAAACACAGAATGCCACTCAACTCACCTGTTCTGGGCCTATTTTTAGGCTTAGCAGCTTTTGTTCTGATCGAAGTCAGGACGTCAAATGCATTGGTGGCACTGGTACTTGTAGTTGTACTGACATTTAGCGATTCATCATGGAATTTAGTAACTTCGAATGTCACGTATTTAAGGGATTTGTCAAAGTTTAACGCAACGGAAATGGGTTCCTTGATGTGTGGACGAAATGTCTCAGCTGATGTTTTCGATCACAAACACATGTCTACGGTATCGCTTTTCCCCGGTGGGGACGGACATCGAGATGGATCCAAGTTGAAAATCTCGTCCAACACGTCACCCCATGTGTCATCCTCATATATATATATAGAATTCTAGGATCCTATTGCGTAGGATTGAACTTGTTGTATAAGAAGTTTTATTATGATCGATAAATTTCACCGTACAACACAGTGTTACCAGATTTTCATCTGAACTTTTAGATTTTTTCTTTGCGGTCTCTGACATCTTGCCGCGCCATGTGTGGATTCAAATCATTTAGGTGCTTCGACTACTCAATGAAACTGTCCGTATAATGAAAGCGTATCAAAAACCCAGTATTGGAAAATTACCGCGATTGTTAAAATTGATCACGAGGCGAAACAAAAATTTATACCGCGATTCATCAAAGGTTTTCATACGGCACTGGAAAGTACACGAAAATTTTAAAAAAAATTCACTAGAATATTTCAATAAATTTTTTGAGTCGGGTCGATTTTCATGGGTCGATCGGAGGAGGGCAAACAAATAATATTTTAATTTAGGCCTTAACAGTATTTTTGAAAGCTGTCACCTTGAATGAACACATAATGCTAGACAAACAACTCTAACTAACAAATCTGTTGCTTTCTCTTCATCCACTGAACCCTTTCCCTCTATATGCTGATCCCTTTCTCTCTCTATATATATATACTGACCCATATATACTGACCCCTTTCTTTCTTTATATAATTATCTACTGACCCCTTTCTTTCTATATCTACTAACCCCTTTCTCTATATCTTCTGACCCCTTTCTCTATATCTACTGACCCCTTTCTCTCTATATATACTGACCCCTTTCTCTCTATATATACTGACACCTTTCTCTCCATATCTACTGACCCCTTTCTCTCTCTATCTACTGACCCCTTTCTTTCTATCTACTGACCCCTTTCTCTCTATATCTACTGATCCCTTTCTCTTTATATCTACTGACCCCTTTCTCTCTCTATCTACTGACCCTTTCTCTCTATATCTACTGACCCCTTTCTCTCTATATCTACTGATCCCTTTCTCTCTATAGCTACTGATCCCTTTCTCTCTATAGCTACTGATCCCTTTCTCTCTATATCTACTGACCCCTTTCTCTCTATATCTACTGATCCCTTTCTCTCTATATCTACTGACCCCTTTCTCTTTCTATTGCCTCCGCCTCCTTCCTTCTCTCCCTCTCCTGGTATCTGGCCCATTCAACACGGTACTTGACTTGGTTCAGAACCTTATGATAATCATCACTTTCAGACTTTAGTTGCTCCAACAAATCTTTTGGAGGGATCAATATCTGAAAAAGTTCATGTTTTGTTTGATAAAATAAAATATAATAATATCTAGCTATTTACAAGTATTATAAGTTATATTAATATTGAAATATTTACAATACATTATCAGTAAGTGCACATTTGTTTTGCTAAAAATTCCATGGGAAATCTTGTGAAACTTCATCTCTTTTGAAACAATAAACGTAAGCACCAAATTTGAAATAATATAATATATATATACATATCTTTCCATTACTACACATATTTTTGAGCTGTATGTACGTAATTTTATCCCATGAGAAACCTTATCTGATGACATCGCCATTTACTTCATACTGGAACACAATATGCAACCTCGGAACACAATTTTCATAGTAATATGTGATTGGCATGATAATTATGTTTACTCGAAGATAAAATTGGTTAAAATATTGTCAACAGACCTTAGTATATTGCTCCACAAGTTTGGTAAAATAGTTAAACAGACTGTGTTGTGGTCTGAGAAAATCAAATTGGTAATTCCTCTGTTCTCGGTTCATCAGGTTGGTCAGAAACTGACGTCCATTTCTGGCCACAAACTGTGCAGTCAGCTTGACAACATCCCTGTCAGAAAAATAAAACTTGTTGTCAATCATAAAAGGGTTGTATATATATTCAACTCCAAACAAAACAGATTTAAAAGTCTTTTTTTTCTTCATTCTTTTCCCTAGATGGTATTCTAATTAATCATAATTGCTAATTACTATAAATTTTCCATTAGGTTTGTCTTGTCCTGGTTTTGGACAATTTATTTTGTCATTTGAGCCATCTTAATTACGAGAAAATAAATTATAAAATGACACTTTTCTGGTTTCAATTGATCATTCTGATTAATTATCCCCCGCCCAACGAAGTTGGCGGGGGATATACAAATGGGTTCCCTCCGTCCGTCCGTCCGTCCGTCCGTCCGTCCGTCCGAATGGTTTCCGGAGCATAACTCTAAAACCAGTAGAGATATTTCCACGAAACTTCATACACACATTGGTCTTATGGTCTAGTAGTGCCTTTTGCTATTTTTAGGTTTTCATTTTTTGCATTTTTTCCGTAACCATGGAAACATTGCTGAAAATATCATATTTTTGTACCAGGTTCGTTTCCGGAGCACAACTCTAAAACCAGCAAAGATATTTCCATGAAACTTCATAGACACATTGTTCTTATGGTCTAGTAGTGCCTTTTGCTATTTTAAGGTTTTCACTTTTTGTACATTTTTTTGTAACCATGGAAACATTGCTGAAAATATCATGGTAAATGTTACTTTGCAAAACTCCACCAATCTTTGTGTATATAGTCTAATATAAATGTCAAGGCTGTATATCTGATTCAACAATTGCAGCCCCGCTCTACTTGAATTATACTCCATCTTTCTTTAGCTCAACTTCCTTTTCCCTGTTTTTTTTCATACACGTAAGTCTCCACAATCAAACTTACTTCAGCTTTGATATCTCCATTGGCGGGGGATCTGAATGACTATGTCCTTGTTCATCTTCATTAAATCTGATTGTCCATCACCAATGAATACATGTATACATAATATTACCATGCACGTATAAAGAAATCTGTGTTTTCAGTTAAAACATGTATGGTGGAACTTGATTTATACAAACTCAGATAACTCAACAAGCTGGCTTAATACCAAGTACTTTGCCAGTCCTGGCCAAATTTTCTCTTATTTTTTTGTGTTCTATTACAAAATTATAGACAGACTCAGTTAGTTCATGACTAGTTCAAGGATTTGATTGTTGTCACTATTAACTAGTCAATATATATTATGCGCATGTGCCTGTTTTGAACCTTATTATTTCCCCTTGCATTAATTACCGGCCTAGCAACTACACACCACTCTGCTCCAGTGGTAACAACTTGAGAACTTGCTTAATACGAAAACCTTTGTCACAGTCGAATCAAGTTCAAATTAACCAAGTCCCACTGTAAGTATACTAACAGATCAAATGCTGAGATTGAAGGTGGGTCGGCGACAAACTCAAACTCTGGTGGAGGTTCTGTGGGTATGATTGGAATATCAATGATCCTAGCCTGTTCCAACATAGGCTTCTGTTGTCCAGGCATAGAGACACCTCCAAACTAAAAACATATTACACAATATTAGGCTAAATGTCTTTATACATAATCTGTACATAGAGTCATGATTTTGGCAAAACAAATTACATTTTGGGCTGTTATTATTTTTTTTGCTTGATGATTGATAATTGACTGATAAAAAGGTCTTTGAGTAGGCACTGTATAGATTATATTCATACAGCAAAAAGTTCAGTGACAAAAAAAAAAAGCAAAAGGTCAAAATGTTCGATCAGTTACCAGTGTATCAGTTTTATGGTAAATATTGATAAGCAAACACATTTATACACAATAAAGTTGCATTATATTATTCAGTTTTACCTTAGGAGCTGTTGGTTCTTGTCCTAAAAATAGAAAAGAAAGAAATCAGCATCTATTTTCTTAGTGATATAACATTTCAAGAAGTGTAGTAAGTTAAAATAAAATTGTCAAATTGTTTGTGACAAAACTACACTCAGATTTTTATGGTACAATCCCATAACATAACAAGAGGCCCATGGGGCCTTAATGGTCACCTGACATTAGACACAAATTCATTCTGTCATCTACTAGCCAGCTGATGTCTTTTGTTCAATTTGACAAAAAATTCACGAAATAGGAAACAATTTTTTGTGAGCACAAAAGTATATACCGTATTTTCCCTAATGAGGGCGCCGGGCGTGGGTAAATGGCCAAGAGGGGGCACCGTTATTTGAGACCATTTTTAGATGTTTTTTCTGAAACAGACTATAGTCATCTTGCTTTTAGTTTCGTATTTTTCTGAAACTTACTATAACTAACTTACGTTTTGAAGTCCAGTAAGTATTGAAATTACATAATTATGAAGAAATGTTTGCACCAGAAGTATTAAACATTGGTTAATTATGTCTGTTTCACAGAATTTTGAGATTTCTTGCTAGCCTGTTTGTTACCATGCGTACACAAAATGGCGGACGGTGCTTTTGATCGCTACTTTCGTTTTGTGGCAGATGGGAATTACCGACAAGAGCACACAATAAAATGCTTAGAAATGATAACACTCCTGTTATTTAGGAACCTTTATCATAGATATACAGTAAGTATTCATAAAACCTGTAAAGACATCGCTAAAATGTTGTTGCCAGTTAGTCTTCATCCAAACACGTGTGTGGGGCATTCAAGTGACACGTTTTATTTTGAACATGGCGTTCTCGCTGTTTCTATGTGTAAACACTTGGCAAAGATGTCCTAGGTTGTCCAATGCAATAAATTTAGTGCTTATACAAGCTGATGGGATATCTGTTAAGCATCAGATTGATGTGAAACAATATTTTTTTAGCGTCTGCAAAGACAAATCGTCACAATCTGGCACAAAAATTGTATGAAATTAGTTGATTTTTTTCAGCAAAAAACGTGGGGGCGCCCTTATTAGAGGAGGCGCTCTTAATAGGGAAAATACGGTACATAACATATATCAATCAAGAATATTTACATACAATAAATTTATTCACCTATCCTGGATGTAATCTTTAAGTTCCAATAATGATTTTTATTACAAAGGGCAATAACTCTGTCATCATGACCTATGGTCAGGTGACCTAATTATAAAAACTCAAGTTTAAATTTATTACCTCATTTAATCCTGTTTAAAATTCATAATTTCTGAGGAGCTTTTCGTCTGAGAAATTGTTACATATTTGTATCAAACAATGATGTCATTTTTTAAACTTTCAGTATTGGATGAAAACTTTTAAGTTTAAATCACTTGTAAGCAAAATTTATATATTTACTAAATAAACCTGTATTATACAAATATTTCCGTACCTCTGCCTTCCTTAAACTCCTTGACTTTGTGTTGGTAGTATGCATGATAAGGATCCGAGGGGTTCAGAAAGTTAAACTTTGGGTTGTTTACTTCGTTCTGCCGAATACGACTCTCAAACTCGGGACCATTTCTGGCTACAAAGCTGGCTGTCTTATCAACAATATCTAGTGTTTAATGTTAAAGATTGATACAGACGTACATAATGATAGACGTAAGACACATACAACAATATCTTTGTAACAGGGTGCAGGATTTATAATAAAATTTAATCACTGCTTCTGCCAGGGATCAAACTCATGACTTCTGGATTATTAGTCTGACGCTCAACCAATGGAGCTAAATTAAAGAGAAGTTCTCTCTAGCTGAGCGATATATTGCAGCTATGTATTGACAAGGTTACATACTCACCCTCCAGGAATGAACGTGTCCGCAAGTTTCAGGGATCACAACAATTCCTTCGCAGGTATAAGCCCATTCACACAGTAATTAATGACGTCACAATGGCCAGTTAAGCTCTGCCCACTGGTGGTCTAACTTTGGTGGTTTGGCTTTGTATTACTGTACAGTGAAAATTTTCAATTAGTGATTTCTTCCTTAATTTGGACCGGTCCTTAAATGTCATACTTATACACAAACATGGAAATGGGATTATTCCCTTTCCAATGATGTCTTCCAATTTTCGCTGACATTTCTTTGTGGGTAGTTATCAACTTACCTACAGGTATTTTTCTCACTATATGTCTAGCTCTACTATACCCAAGCCAATTTAGACCACCAGTGGGCGTGGCCTAATCTTTTATTCTGACCAGTGTGACGTCAGCCTGAATGGCCTTATTGGTATCGTTAAGTATCATTCTTGAGTTATGTGGGCGCCAATGTAACAGGGTGCAGGATTTATAAGAAATTTAATCACTGCCTCTGCCAGGGATCAAACTCAGGACCTCTAGATTAGTAGTCCAACGCTTAACTGATCAAGCTAAAGAGAAGTTCTCTCTAGCCGAGCTATTGTTGCGACTAGTATTGACCAGGTTTACATAATGATAGACATAAAACACATGTAATAATCGTCATAGGACACATGTTTAAATGACATGGGGGTCCACGATCAAATTTTACAATTTTTCAAGTTTGAAGTTTATGTAACCGTACCCCTCATTTCATCCAGTTCTGTAAGATGGGTCATATTCGATTACTTTTCAGGGCTGGGGAAAAGTACTCGTCCGCTCGTCTAGACGAGTGGATTTGGCCATCGGACGAGTGAATGTTGACATCACGCTTGTCCGTCGGACGAGTGAAAAATTCTGACAATGACTATATGACCTACACCTTATAAATTATATCGTTTCTCGGTAAATTTATATAGGATCTGACATTCGTAACGGTTTCTTAAAAATTCGACGAAGCAATGATAAGCTTTCGTTTTCTGCATCATTCTAGGAATTCCCGACTTTCGTTTTCAATGCGCATGCGCATGTACAGCATTGCAACATGAATAAATCCGAGGTCTATTGATATCGTAATCAAGAGTCTAGAGGTGTATCGAAAAACAAGATGTCACAGCGAAATTTGCTTCAGTTTTTAGCGACATTCGCCTCAAAAAAATCTTACCAGTAAGCTAATGGAGTTAAAAATAATATATACCTACTACATTGGAAAGTAAGTTAAAATATCGACCCTTCAAAAAGATATCTTTTTTATAACACTTGCATACAAAATTGTTTGGGAATTAAATGTTTTGTCGGTCTTCTTGTAAAACTGTCTGTTAGTCATGTTATCCCGAATCGGCATCAATACAGTTCTAACAATCAAATGGATATATCTAAAACCGCTGTAGGCTAATATATACAGTCACATCTACTTATTTATCTGACAAATATTGCGGACAAGTAAAAATGTCATTCGGACGAGTAGATTGTGATGAAGCACTTGTCCGACGGACGAGTACATTTCAAAATTTTTCCGCAGCCCTGCTTTTACACACAAGCCTTAAAAATATCATTTGATATCAGTTCAAGTTGAAGACGTAATTTTCAACTACAGGGCTACCATAACCGGAAAATGAACAGTATAAGTTAAAACATGACATTTTCGAGTCCGGTGAAGAGGAACAATAGTTCCTGTACTGGAAATTATCTATATCTATATCTATATCTAGGGGAAAGTAGTCAAATTTCGGACGGATTCAAATTTCGGACACTAATTAAAAAATACTTAAAAACTCATAAAATAGTCCAGATATTTAATAAAAAGTCATTGTAACTGACCTATGCTTTACTTTCAAATTGGAAATTAACAAGATTGAAGAACAGATATGTGAGCATTATATTTTGTATTGTAAGTTTGAATGAATATGTGACTGCGACCTTTTCTGCGATTTAATATAAAAAAATGAACTTGTCAAATGACGCAATATTGAACTCCATGTCAAACATGTCTTATTCAGTGTGTTCATTAAACTTTTTATTTTGTTTTGTTAAACATATCCTTTTTTTTGTATTTTGAGTAAAAAATAAACAATACAGTGGGAATTAACCATCACTATACCTATATAAAGTTTGGTGTCCGAAATTTGAACACCCATTACTAATATGAAAATTTCCTTATTTGGAACAGTCCAAATAATCAATAAATACTTAAATATTGTTCGATTTTCATAACATTTGTAAAGTTCTGAATGGATTTTAGTAATTCAGAGCTTTCCTTAGTTATAAAATCAATAAAAATGTAAAAGTAGTAACTAGGGTAACCAGTTATATCCTAGAAATAAAAGTGCAAGTAGACAAGGGAACATGTTTATCAGCTAAAGCCTTTAAGGGTACTTACACATTGAGCCCAAAATCTGGGTATATATGATGAAAGTTACAAAAGATATATATTATATTAACTAAACAAACTCAACAAACTTTTTATTTCAATGCATATACATTTGCTCACATGAAATTCATGATTATGTAACAATATACATGTTTTATATGAAAATCATACTTATTTTAATTGGTTTTTAATTGCTGGCCGAAATTTGAACACCCTCTGTCCGAATTATGAACACCCCTGTCTGAAATTCGAACAGTGATACATTGCTGATTACTTTGGCCTGATATAACACAAATTTAGTATCTGTGTCGAGTTTCAAGTGATAAATGCAAGAAAAGAAAATTCTCTTTCTGCTCATACCTCAGTTATGGGGGTATGTGGATAGGTTTCAAGCATACAAAGGTTTTACAATTAAGGTGTCCGAAATTTGACTACTTTCCCCTATATGTTTTTGTGAAATTGACTTCGAAGTGAACGTCGCCACGACGTCTCATCATTAAAATTTGAAGGATACTTCTCACTTCGGGAGGTGGGTAGATGATTCCGATGACGGGTTTAGCTGCTGCAGCTTCTTCGTTCGTCGTTCCATCCGGCACAACCACCATTGGGGTACCCTCTATGGGCGGCATTGTTCGATTAATAATTTAATTTCTCCTGAGTCTTGTCCGCTTTTTCTGCTGAAGGTCAAGGCCGTTTTATTTTTCAACGTTATTAAAAGCTTTCCGGAAATTTTGATTCCAGTCTTGTGATACAAGCGTTTATGCGACACAAGTCAGACCCTGAAATCTCGCGAGATAACCGTCATATTTTTTAGGACAGTGTTGCTGAGGACGCCAGCTTTGGAAAATTAATGTTTAAAAAGACATGAAGAACAATTCGTAAACGGAAATACCCATTGTAAGGGTATGTTTGATAGTGTGACAAAGCACATACATGTACCTGTGAAGAAAGCATAAATTCTATTTCGAGTTATCAAAACGATTACATTGACAACATGTGCCGGTTATCATAACAGAAGTAAACAAGAGACACGTTCAGACGTCAAACGCTATTTTTTATCATTTATTTCTAAAGGAATATCTTTCATTGATAAAACAGTTAATAAATTCATTTTAATTCAACATCGATCTCCACATATCCACACTACTGGCAGGCGACCAGGTCTCGCCAAGTACCCATTCTCGCCATTTTATGTGTATGCACTTCGCCACTTGTACTTGTAATATCACACAATTGTTAACGTGACGCTACCCAAATTGGAACACTTTTTGAAGATAATAGTAAAAAATTTGTAACGTGTGCATGAATCCAGATTTTTCTCTTAACTTTCCACAAATAGATGCCTTCAGTTTTAATTTCATGATTTGTTTACTTCTCAGCAGTGCATATATTTTGAAATAGAGAGCTTGAAGCATGCCCGGTTTAGCCCCGTGTTTCAGCAAGTTCGAGTACTCAAAATGGAGCGCCTCTTAAATACAGTTTGATCAAAAAATCTATAGATATCATGAAAAATGTTTGAATTCATTTAAGGAAAGTTGAAAATTTTCTAATTTATTTAAATCACATATCAGTCAAAAATATCCCATTGTGCATTTGTTTTTCTTGTTTTAAAATAAATGGTATTTTTAGGGTTGTTTCGCGGATTTTTTCACAATTTCATTATTTTCAAATTGGAACACTTTTTGAAGATAATAGTGAAAAATTTTAACGTGTGCATGAATCCAGATTTTTCTCTAAACTTTCAACAAATAGATGCCTTCAGTTTTAATTTCATGATTTGTTTACTTCTCAGCAGTGCATATGTTTTGAAATAAAGAGCTTGAAGCATGCCCTTTTTAGCCCTGTGTTTCAGCAAGTTCGAGTACTCAAAATGGAGCGCCTCCTAAATATAGTTTGATCAAAAAATCTATAGATATCATGAAAAATGTTTGAATTCATTTAAGGAAAGTTCAAATTTTTTTTTATTTATTTAAATCACATATCAGTCAAAAATATCCCATTGTGCATTTGTTTTTCTTGTTTTAAAATAAATCGTATTTTTAGGGTTGTTGCACGACGTTGTTTCCCGGATTTTTTCACAATTATTTTCGTTTTTAAATAATGATAAAAATCTACTGGAAAGAAAATGACATCTAATAATTGTCACAGTTACTATTTAGCACCTTAATTTTTGTTCAGAACAGTTATTGGTAGTTTTGATTGTAAACGGAAAATTCTGTATCACATATTTGAAAAGTGTACCATTTTGGGTAGCATTACGTTAGTGGAAATCATCATGGTAGAGTGTCTTCTATCAGAAGATGACTTTATTGACGTAAATTGACGCATGAGAATCATAAAGAAACAGATGTGGTGTCGAGAATTGGTCGCTGACTAGTACAGTAGATTAATTAATGACAAATTTATTCATAATTAAACCAAACTAATTTATTCATAATTAAACCAAACTAATTAACGTTTTAACATGTATCCTTCTCCAGATGTCAACACTAATTTAGCCCGGCCAGTGCTTGAACTGTGCTGGTACCAGGATTTATTCAAAGTAACAACACCTCCGGTAAAAAACTGAAACATGATATCAAATTGTCCCACTCACACAGTAATTAGTTTTTCACTGGGCGGATCATCCGCAGTAGAAGTTCATTCAAAAAGAAAAGTGCAATTGTTGAAGTTCTTAGCTGCTTATATCGAATGAACTTACATGGATCAAAAGACGATTGAATTATGTTTTCCACAATATTTTATCTTGTGTTTCCATTAAAGTGCTGTCTGAGAGATGTGTTTATTATTGCCGAGAAGAGACGATCAACACTTTATCATAACTTTGGTCTGTGTTCAATGTTTGATTTGATTTTATCTTTTTATTTTATTACAAACCAAAAAAGAAACTTCTTGCATCTGTTCAATGAAAGTAGACCAGCTTAGCACGATGTCCGTGTTCAACATCAATACCAACAAAAAGGAGGATGTTTCTACCAAACTTAAAGCTATGTAAGTAAGGCAACATCATTACATATATTATCAATACATTACCAGAGACTTATTGTAAGTACTAACATACTTGTCACATCCGCATTGTGTGGGTATAATTTAGTATATTAATTTTGGTTGTGTTATTGTATATTGTATAGTACAGAGGACTCCACATAATCGAATAACGGTTATTTGAATATTTCGGTTATTTGCATATTTTCTTCTGGAAAATGACTTATTCAAAAAAGCGGAATCCTCTGTATATATATATGAAGTGTAATCCAGTAGTTCATATTTATGCGGAAACAGAGCCTCGTTCTGCAATACAGGTAAGGTATATATGTACTGTCACATGCAAATTAGCGAGTTGGACACTACAGGTAGAGTACGCCGACATGATAGGGGTGTTTGGCCATCTGTATAGTCGGACATGGCTATATTACTGGGAATCAGGCACGAATAGCAGACTGTGGTAAGTCACTGATCTTACTTTACCTGTTATTTCATTAACCTTTATATTGTTGTGTTTTCTATAGCGGGTAAATGCGTTTTTGTATATATTATTACCTTACGACGTCATTGTTGTGCTAAAGGAAGTGACATTTGCGTTAGAGCAGCTGAGCCATGATATTTGACACCGATAAACTTTATGAATGTAAGTTAGAGAGTGCAAGAGTTGAGTGTGTTTGGTTTTTTTTATAGATGTCTATATATAGTTGCTATTGGTTGTAAATAATGAAGTGGGTTTTTTTTTATAAATTATCTGGTTCTCATATTCATTCCCAAATAACTCACTTAGACGTTTATTCTACGTTACAATACTAATCATTATGGATACATTATCAATATGAAAGTAGCACCAGTTGATACATTTTCAGATCAAATATTGGTGCATATATTTGTGCTTAGTTGTTCTCTTGGTAAATGTTTATTTCACTTGTTCTTTCTAAATACTGTTTATTTGGATTGTTCTCTTAGGTCGTATTACACGTAAGTAAGACATGAACTGCCTTATATAGATGTAGTGGTATTCGTGGAAACACTGAACATTTTGTAACTGCGTGCAGCATGAGGCTGTTATTATCTTCCTTTAAATTTCTAAACACTTTTTTTTAATGCAGCTGAATGCCTTTTACCAGAAAGTCAAAAATTTTATATTCAAACATGCACAGGAAAGCACTTTTTTCCCTTCTGATTTGATCAATTTGGGTTTTTTTCAGGACATTATTAAAAGACTTTAAAAAAATAGTATCTGAAAACAAAACCCATGGGGTTACAATGGTGTTTTTATATATTCATTAAAATTATACAGTGTTACTAAAGCCTCGAATTGTTTAAAACTATGTATGTAAACTTATGTATTAAAAGAAAGAAAACACTTTAAAATACATGTCAATTTATGAGTTTACATGCACTCTTGCTTAGAAGTTAGAAATATCTTATAGAGAATACGTGTTTAGTCTCTTACAATACAAGATTTATTTTGGTGCAAGACTTAGGAAAGCCGAAATGACAAGGCCTTGACGAGTCATCTTGGCTTTCCATTCGAGCACCAAAATAAACCTTGTATTATAAGATACTAAACATGTAATAATCTGTTTATTCTGCAACTATTTCCTTATAGATAACATTCAACACAAAAGCAAATTAACGGCTGCTCACTTGGTTTTGCTCTAAGAGATTCTTCTTTGATGCTCAGGAAAAGATTCATTCATTAAAATCGAATGACAGTACATATGTATACTTCTTTTACTGCCCTAGGAAATAAATAAGCGCCTTCATAAATAGTTCTAGTAATTTTTTTCAGAGTGTAGTATCACTAAAACAACATAAAAAAACACTTGAAAAAACAATCATTACCCATCAAAGAATTATTTACAATATTTATCTTTGCTGCCATTGAGCAAAGAAAAAAACTACATCGCAATACAGGAGTATTGATAACGCAAAAATGACGTCTTTCTGGTGAATTTGACATCACATCTTGGTAGGAATGATCGAATTACATTTCATTCATCAGAAGGTTAAGTTCAGGGTCGTAGAAGAAATTCATGTGATCGTATTGACAGATAAAGAATTTATCCGGCAGTATATTTGTCCATCAGTATATTCGACCGTTGCAGTATAAATATATCTACAACAGGTTCGCCATGGATAACAGATATGCTATTTTTCTTTTGTAAACTTAATTGCACCACCTTGTTAAACTTCTGGTCTACTTGCAGTTTTCTCTGTGGAATGTTCTGAACGTGTTGTATGAAAACTTGTACTGCATGTGAAAGCACAGAATTAGAAAAAAAAAAACAATGTCATGTATTTGTCACAACACCAAACTAGAAAAAAACCCATTAAATTAATTGTGAAAGCACCAAATTATTCAATTACATATTGCAAAAATAATTTTGGATTTTAGAAGATCCTTGAACATCTAATTTCATTGCTTTGGTGTTGTAAAGGTTTGTTGATATTTTTGTTATTAACATATAGCAAAGAGAATATACAATGTAATTTATATTTCAACTATTTCTTTAAAATATATGATATGTATTTATATCTAGGTTGTTAAGTTACTAAGTGAACTGAAGTGGCATATAGGGCCTATCATATGGTGGTCATGATTTGGTGGTCAATCATAATTTGAACCTACAGAACCCTGTTGTACCGCTGCCCCTGCTAATTAAAAGATGGCGGTATAGCGGGATAATAGATATAATACTATACATATCATATTCGACCCAATAAGCGCCCAGGGTGTTCAAAAAAAAATTTAAAAAAATGAAAAGGTGCTTAATATTAGACAAAATTATTGCAAAGCTATACAGTTTTTATCATTTTTGGTCCTATGGTTGGGCATTTGAAATGAGGCCTCAAAAAGGGGAGGGGTGCTTATTTCGTCATTGCATATTACAGAGTTAGTTCCCTTGCGGATAGGTATCGATTGTTACGTCATTATTTTGTGAGCGCAATTTACGTCTTTTTCTCCGAAATGTATGACATTACGCTCCCAAACGCATGACGTCACAATCAATACCTACCCGCAAGTGCAGATAACTCTGTACTATGCAAATTTGGAATAGGGACATGGGCACTAATTGGGTCGAATACGGTAGTTTTTCATAAAATTTTTATGCTAAAAATTTTGAAGACTCAACGACAATCCTGTACTAGGTAAAAAATCATGAAGATTTTCATACTAATCTTGAATAACTTAACGGTATCCTTGTTAACAGGAACATTAAAAAAGCCAAAGGAGAAACTAAACAATTGGAAACAGAGAGTAAAAAAATGGAGGAACGACTAAAGGAGCTACGGATGGCCATGAATAGAGAGAAGGAAGAAAGGGAGTAAGTAGATTTACCACCCATAAAGTAAAATATACAAAAGTTTATAGTATCATATACATGTATGTAATTTTAGTCATTAATTTGAGCCCAACTACTTTATAAAGAAGTTACTGTCTTTAATTTTTCAAATTTTGTTTCCTCTTTAGCTTTTGCCCTTTGTTTAGAAATTCCTAGCTCCTATTTATAGAGTTTTGGCCCTTTGTTTAGAAATTCCTAGCTCTTATTTATGAAGTTATTGCCCTTTGTTTAGAAATTCTTAGCTCTTATTTATAAAGTAATTGCCCTTTGTTGAGAAATTCCTAGCTCTTATTTACAGAGTTATTGCCCTTTGTTTAGAAATTCCTAGCTCTTATTTACAGAGTTATTGTCCTTTGTTTAGAAATTCCTAGCTCCTATTTATAAAGTAATTGCCCTTTGTTGAGAAATTCCTAGCTCTGATTTACAGAGTTATTGCCCTTTGTTTATAAATTCCTAGCTCTTATTTACAGAGTTATTGCCCTTTGTTTAGAAATTCCTAGCTCTTATTTACAGAGTTATTGTCCTTTGTTTAGAAATGCCTAGCTCTTATTTACAGAGTTATTGCCCTTTGTTTAGAAATTCCTGGCTCCTATTTATAAAGTAATTGCCCTTTGTTTAGAAATTCTAGCTATTGACTTTTAATGGTTGTAATACAGGAGACAAGGTGGAGGCTACTGGAGTCGTGGTCAGACAGGACACCTCAACAGTTACGCTTCTGATGTACTCAACTCAAAATCAGCCAAGGCTCCTCCAGTAAAGGTAACATTTTCTTTATAAATAAACATATACCTGGTAATCTTTAATGTAAAAGTTCACTTTTTGGAGTAAAATTCCGAGGATGTTTTAAAAAAAATTTCAACAAATTGTGTGATGCGATAGTTCTGTGTTTATATTAAATGTAAGTGCATCGAGATGAAAATTGATTTGATTTGCATCCTTAATAATGAGAAGGAAATAACAAAGATATCATCTTGGTAAAAATTACCAGTGCTTTAAAAGATACTTCCTGCATGATAACCACTAACCATTTATAACAAATTAATAGAACTTTCTTTACATGTTTTAGGATGGAAAAAGAAAGGTGAAGGTGCTAAAGGATACGGCCCTAGGTATACTTATATTTATTACTTTCTTAAAACTGGCCCCAAGATCACAGCCGTAAGTCTAAAACAGTTTTACTGACACCAAGATCACACAGTCTTAAGTCTAAAACAGTTTTACTGGCCCCAAGATCACAGCCTTAAGTCTAAAACAGTTTTACTGACACCAAGATCACAGCCGTAAGTCTAAAACAGTTTTATTGGCCCCAAGATCACAGCCTTAAGTCTAAAACAGTTTTACTGACCCCAAGATCACACAGCCTTAAGTCTAAAACAGTTTTACTGACCCCAAGATCACAGTTTTAAGTCTAAAACAGTTTTACTGACCCCAAGATCACAGTTTTAAGTCTATAACAGTGTTACTGGCCCCAAGATCACAGCTTTAAGTCTATAACAGTGTTACTGGCCCAAGATCACACAGCCTTAAGTCTAAAACAGTTTTACTGACCCCAAGATCACACAGCCTTAAGTCTAAAACAGTTTTACTGGCCCCAAGATCACAGATTTAAGTCTATAACAGTGTTTAACTCACAGGAACTTGTAACGTAGGTTGTGAGAAAGTCTGTTGTGTATACATGTGTACTATATACTATATAAAAGGACAAGGGAACCAACGACTCGCTTGGAAGAGGTACACCTGCCTCTACAAAAGTCGCCCGTATTCCGTCAAACATGGATAAATATGTACATATATAATACCAATATATTCTTAAATAAATTTTCGACATGGAAAACACAACTTCAGACACGAAATAATATATTAACATACCTTTATTTCACTATGAACGTGGAAAATGCAGTCAGATTTCCTCGCTGTCGTTTTGCTTGTCCACTGAAATCTAGGTTAAACACGTTTGAGTGGATATTGTGTACCCCATACCCGGACCCGAACTGGAAACCCCATATACACAGTGCCTGTATACTAAAAGCTACAATATTAATGTGGTAACGGTAAAGTAAAGATTAGAGTCTCGACTTAAGTTAGATTCTTCAATTAATGATACGTGTATTTCAAATAAAGGTACTTCTAAGAACCTTAACCATGAAACTTAATTTATACAGAGTCTGGGTACAGAATTTCAGTGCAGTAGCGGGTAAGGGCGAGTACACTAAAATGGTACCCATCATCAATTACAATATGGCGGATTATACGAACAAGAGTCGAGTGCTGGATAAAAAAAGTGTGATTCCTCGCTTAGTTGTTGGATTGGATTAATGAAAGCGTTATCGGAGATAGCCTATTTGTATTTGCAATGGGAAAATATCACCAGAAAGTGAAATGAATGCATACAAAATTTGTTACAAGGGAATATGAGTGCATTTGACCTAGATTTCACTGGACAGGCATAACGACAGTGAGGATATCTGACTGCATTTTCCACGTTCATGATGAAATAAAGGTATGTTAATATATTATTTCGTGTCTGAAGTTGTGTTTTCCGTATCGAAAATTTATTTAAGAATATATTAGTATTAAATATATACATATTTATCCATGTTTGACGGAATACCGGCGACTTTTGTAGAGGCAGGTGTACCTCTTCCAAGCGAGCCGTTGGTTCCCTTGTCCTTTTATATAGTATATAGTACACATGTATACACAACAGACTTTCTCACAACCTACGTTACAAGTCCCTGTGGTTTAACTGGCCCAAGATCACACAGCCTGAAGTCTATAACAGTTTTATTGGCCCCAAAGCTACAGCCTTAATTCTAAACAGTGTTACTGGCCCTAAAATCACAGCCTCAAGTCTAAAACAGTCTGATTGACAGTCTGTTATAATCTAGTCTTTCACAGAGTTTTAGTGAAAAAAAAGACAGAGAGAAAAAAAACGGTCAATTTATTTCAACACTCTAAACTTACTTTATATCTAGGGGTCAGATATGGGTTTATTCGCTCATACCTCTTGGTGTAATACTGGCTAGTCTCTGGCAATACACTCATGCGGTCTTATATATTGTTATGAATATTAACAGATATACCAGAAAGACCCAAGCACCCGGGTACAATGGGCTACATCGCCAAGCAGGAAGTGTCCATCACACCCAGGGGCAAGAATGTTAAGGGGCCAAAATGTGGTCAGTGTGAAGAGAAGAAAGCTGCAGTGGTCAGTATTACCTCAGCATATTATGATAATGAACCTCTGGGGACCAATGAAATTACTTGTTAGAAGCATAGTTAGCCATTATACACATGCTGCAGACATCGTATGGAAACCTTGATGCCAATGAAATTTACTATTATAACAATGTTGTAAGTATGTTTATTATGAATGTGTTGTAATAATTGTTACCATAATTGTTTGATATCGCTTCATTTGTAAAGATACTTTTAGAATATAAAATTTTACTACAATTCTGGAAACTAGAAAGAGTAAACACTATCATTTGATTTGCCTGATTGTTTGTTTGCCATGCAGTCCTGTGTGCAATGTTCTGAACATTACTGCGCCACCTGTTTTGCTGCCTTCCATCTGAGAGGAGCTCTAAAGAAGCACAGATCTGTCCCCCTCTCGGTGAGTAAAATTATGTGGGTGAAGGAGCGAGGACTTTTCAAAATATATTCATAAGGAAGGGGTGATGGCAAACTTTTAAAATTACCTGTCGGTGGTAAAAAGAAAGGGGGGGATTGAATGGATAGGAACATAATCGGCTGTTCTTTTGAGAATTGATCAATCGAAATATTCCTGATAGCATTTTAGTTATACCAATGGGATTTTGATTGTAATTGTATATTTCCATAAAGATATGTTTAGCAGGTTTCAATTTGTCACTTTATATTAACTCTGACACCTTATCCTGATTTTATTAGTACATGTATGTAGATGTACAGTGATGTCAAGACTAAATCATACTGAGAAATTACAAAATACGAAAAATTAAAACACAGACTTAACTCAGATAAAATGTTTTGTTGTAGTGTATGAAATTTTCATGTAAGTTAAAAAAAAAACCATCATTGACATTTTGTTTTTATGTGTAAGAAATGAATGTATTTATAGGCGTCTGGGCCTCGTGTTTGTATGTCTCCCCGCCCACCACAGCCCAGCAACAGTGACAGGTATGCTTACTGCTTCTGTTTATTTATCACAAAATGTTTAAAAGAGGCTCCATCGCCAACAAATGGTATTTTTTCTCTACCAAAAATAGGAGTAGACGATTAAGTATTTTTCTTCAGTTACAAAAGTTACTTACTTTACACTGTTACCACCATTAAACAGTTTGAGCTTCTTATATTTTACTTCAAGATAAAAATATCAAAAATAATTAATTGTTTCCCGAAAAAATTCTGTCGCACTACCGGTATGTCCTTATGGAATGAAGTACTGCATGCACCAAAAGCAATATAAATTATTTTATATTATTTTTTGTGTTAATTAGACATATATATACACAATTAAACACCAATTATTGTTTAAATCATGAGTGTCATTTATGCTCTGTCGGCGATTGAGCATCTTTAATTTTGCAAAATTTGTTGCAAAATTTTCTTGCGAGAATATCAAAAAAGTCATATGACACCCATTAATGTGAAATTAAATGTAAATGGAAGTTTCTGATTTTCAGTGACAACAATCATTTTGTAAATTCTAGTTAATCATTGAAATTATCTGTTTAAATTGTGTCCTTAAAATCAAGAACTCTAAATCCATGTTCACATTATAATCTACATATTCCTCCTTTGCATACTACAGAGTTAGCTCCCTTTCGGGAATGTATTGATTGTTACGTCATTATTTTGTGAGCGCAATTTATGTTGTTTTCTCAAAAAAATTATGACTTATGCTCGCAAACACATGACGTCACAGTAATAAAAAAAAAACTACCTGCAAGGGCAGATAACTCTGGAATATGCCAATACAGAATAGAATAGAATGTTGTAATGTTGTTGACACCTTTACAGGAGTATAGACTTCCATGCCCCACCCCCTGCAGCCAATCCTGAGGATCCATATCTTGCCAAGATTCGGGTCAGTACCAACTATATAGTATTAACTAAATCCTTATTATACCCCCTGTTATGAAGTTAAGGGAACAGGGTATACTGGAATTTGGTTGTCTGTTTGTCTGTCTGTTGAAACCGCTTTGTCCAGCAAACTCCTCGTAAACTACTTAACAGATTTTGATAAAATTTGATGCACAGAACCCTGACATAAAGGGGAGTTGAGTAAACTATATAGGGTTCTGCATTATCCTCTATTAATGGAGTTAAAATTAGTGTAGTGGGGGTATTAATGGTCCACTCTAGTGACAGTTCTAGTTTAGCTGGTTTCTGAACTGAAATTCATAAAATACATGCTTTTTGATACAAATACTTTATTTGCTGTAATCAGCACCCAGGATGCTAAAAACTATACCAAAGAGGGGCGTTTATTAGGGAACCAAACTGTAAGTTGTAGACAAAAGACCTCTAAAATATTAGCCTTATTTTAACTCTTTCTGTATTCATGGCACAATAATATGTCACAGTAATGATGCATTTGCCTTCCTTCTTTTGAGATGCATTATTACTTTGTGATTGACATGGGAAAGACCTGCAAGCTAAAGTAATATGAGATACAATGCTGATGTTATATAAGCAGCAAACATTATGTGTGTGTATATAACTTCAACTCCGTCTCCAGAAGAGGGGAGATGCCCTTAAAAGGGGGAGGAGGGGAAGATGCTAATTACAGTAAATAAGGTAAGCTTCCCTTGTATCTATAAGTGGTATTTCTCATTCAATATGTGTTGTATTTCATGCAGGCCCAAAGAGACCGGAATAGCCCTGAAGGAGCCAGTGGATCGTATGACCAAAATGGCCTTATGAGTGGCGATTATGATGAAGCAGAAAGTGCTGCGTCATTCCAGCAGGCTCTCCAGGCTTGGAGGACCGGTAACAACAACGATGGTCCTAGCAGTCCACCTAAACAGATTAGTCCAAGGAAGGTGGCCTACTCCCCTGTCAAAACTCCTAGTAAGTCTTTTGTCTGGTTAACACAGTCAATTGTTCATATCTGATACATGTATTTTCAATTTCTTAAATTATGTGATGACAAATTATGATAAAATTGAGGAGAAAGATATATATTTTTCTGCAAATAATTTTCATACCAATAACATCAAAAACAGGCTGCACACTTATTTGAAGTCAAAGGCAATGTTACTTTCATGACTGAAAACTTTTTTAACTTTATACTTTCAGCATGTTGTTATAATTTCTTCTTTTATAAATGACAAATTTACTTGAAATATCAAGTATTAATAATATTCTCTATAAGTAATTCGAACAGCATGGACAAAATTTTGTCAAATTTTTGAGGTGATCATGCAGTTCCTTTGTGAAGGCATAAAAAGAACAAATAGAATTACATAATAAGGATGGTAATGATTAATATTCACCAAATATATTCTCTATCCATAATTAAACTTTTTTTAACTCATTTCTATTTATGCAAAAATACTTGTTTATTGCTGTGAGAATAAAAGTGATTAAAACCCAAAGTTATACAGTGACATATTAGTAACACTGTGTACGTTATACTGTATATTCTGTGATGACACTGTGTACGTTATACTGTATATTCTGTGATGACACTGTGTATGTAATACTGTATATTCTGTGATGACACTGTGTACGTTATACTGTATATTCTGTGATGACACTGTGTATGTAATACTGTATATTCTGTGATGACACTGTGTATGTAATACTGTATATTCTGTGATGACACTGTGTATGTTATACTGTATATTCTGTGATGACACTGTGTATGTAATGCTGTATATTCTGTGATGACACTGTGTACGTTATACTGTATATTCTGTGATGACACTGTGTATGTTATACTGTATATTCTGTGATGACACTGTGTACGTAATACTGTATATTCTGTGATGACACTTTATATGTTATACTGTATACTCTGTGATGACACTGTGAATGTTATACTGTATATTCTGTGATGACACTGTGTTCTTTATACTGTATATTCTGTAATGACACTGTGTATGTAATACTGTATATTCTGTGATGACACTGTGTATGTTATACTGTATATTCTGTGATGACACAGTTTATGTAATACTGTATATTCTGTGATGACACTGTGTACGTAATACTGTATATTCTGTGATTACACTGTGTACGTAATACTGTATATTCTGTGATGACACTGTGTACGTAATACTGTATATTCTGTGATGACACTGAGTATGTAATACTGTATATTCTGTGATGACACTGAGTACGTTATACTGTATATTCTGTGATGACACTGTGTACGTTATATTGTATATTCTGTGATGACACTGTGTATGTAATACTGTATATTCTCTGATGACACTGTGTATGTAATACTGAATATTCTGTGATGACACTGTGTACGTAATACTGTATATTCTGTGATTACACTGTGTACGTTATACTGTATATTCTGTGATGACACTGAGTACGTTATACTGTATATTCTGTGATGACACTGTGTATGTAATACTGTATATTCTGTGATGACACTGTGTATGTAATACTGTATATTCTGTGATGACACTGTGTATGTAATACTGTATATTCTGTGATGACACTGTGTATGTAATACTGTATATTCTGTGATGACACTGTGTATGTAATACTGTATATTCTGTGATGACACTGTGTATGTAATACTGTATATTCTGTGATGACACTGTGTATGTAATACTGTATATTCTGTGATGACACTGTGTATGTAATACTGTATATTCTGTGATGACACTGTGTATGTAATACTGTATATTCTGTGATGACACTGTGTATGTAATACTGTATATTCTGTGATGACACTGTGTATGTAATACTGTATATTCTGTGATGACACTGTGTATGTAATACTGTATATTCTGTGATGACACTGTGTATGTAATACTGTATATTCTGTGATGACACTGTGTATGTAATACTGTATATTCTGTGATGACACTGTGTATGTAATACTGTATATTCTGTGATGACACTGTGTATGTAATACTGTATATTCTGTGATGACACTGTGTATGTAATACTGTATATTCTGTGATGACACTGTGTATGTAATACTGTATATTCTGTGATGACACTGTGTATGTAATACTGTATATTCTGTGATGACACTGTGTATGTAATACTGTATATTCTGTGATGACACTGTGTATGTAATACTGTATATTCTGTGATGACACTGTGTATGTAATACTGTATATTCTGTGATGACACTGTGTATGTAATACTGTATATTCTGTGATGACACTGTGTATGTAATACTGTATATTCTGTGATGACACTGTGTATGTAATACTGTATATTCTGTGATGACACTGTGTATGTAATACTGTATATTCTGTGATGACACTGTGTATGTAATACTGTATATTCTGTGATGACACTGTGTATGTAATACTGTATATTCTGTGATGACACTGTGTATGTAATACTGTATATTCTGTGATGACACTGTGTATGTAATACTGTATATTCTGTGATGACACTGTGTATGTAATACTGTATATTCTGTGATGACACTGTGTATGTAATACTGTATATTCTGTGATGACACTGTGTATGTAATACTGTATATTCTGTGATGACACTGTGTATGTAATACTGTATATTCTGTGATGACACTGTGTATGTAATACTGTATATTCTGTGATGACACTGTGTATGTAATACTGTATATTCTGTGATGACACTGTGTATGTAATACTGTATATTCTGTGATGACACTGTGTATGTAATACTGTATATTCTGTGATGACACTGTGTATGTAATACTGTATATTCTGTGATGACACTGTGTATGTAATACTGTATATTCTGTGATGACACTGTGTATGTAATACTGTATATTCTGTGATGACACTGTGTATGTAATACTGTATATTCTGTGATGACACTGTGTATGTAATACTGTATATTCTGTGATGACACTGTGTATGTAATACTGTATATTCTGTGATGACACTGTGTATGTAATACTGTATATTCTGTGATGACACTGTGTATGTAATACTGTATATTCTGTGATGACACTGTGTATGTAATACTGTATATTCTGTGATGACACTGTGTATGTAATACTGTATATTCTGTGATGACACTGTGTATGTAATACTGTATATTCTGTGATGACACTGTGTATGTAATACTGTATATTCTGTGATGACACTGTGTATGTAATACTGTATATTCTGTGATGACACTGTGTATGTAATACTGTATATTCTGTGATGACACTGTGTATGTAATACTGTATATTCTGTGATGACACTGTGTACGTTATACTGTATATTCTGTGATGACACTGTGTACGTTATACTGTATATTCTGTGATGACACTGTGTATGTAATACTGTATATTCTGTGATGACACTGTGTATGTAATACTGTATATTCTGTGATGACACTGTGTATGTAATACTGTATACAGCTGTACAAGTGGAGTTTGGAACTTCAACAATACCAGAAAAGGAAAACATTGAGATAAAATTCACCTCAACGGTGTCCTATGCGGATCGTCTTTTGCTTAAGAAACATCGAAGGACGGAGGTAGATAAAATGGCAACTCCAAGGATTGGAGACTGGGAAAATGAGGACGAACCTGACCCAAGGTCAAGGTCAATAACTCCATTCCAAGGTCACAGGGCCAGAGAGCGGACACAAAAACAGGATCCGTGGTTAGCAGGCCCTTCAACTCCGCGTGTGGAGCCATTATTCTCATCCAGGGAGGAGGAATGTAAATATTAACAAGTTTGATCTTTTAAAGTTTTTTTATAAAATAATAAATAACCTCCATTTGAACTATATCTTTATAACTATATAATTATTAACAAATATCATTTTTCACCAATCTAGTACCGGTAATTTTAAATAAAGATTCATCACGATTAAAAAATTAAAATGATAATTTGAATATAAATACAGTGTATATACATGCAGTGTATTGTAACGGATTGTTATAGCCATAGCAATTGATAAAAATAAGGCTAGCTTTCAGTGTGGTACGTATCTGGGATACACTAGCTCATTCATTTTGTTTTACAGTGCAGCCAGTCAACTTCCAATCTCTATATGAAGCAGTTCAGTATGCAGAGACAGGGTCCAGCCAACCACCACGAGTGGTCAATGGAGGAGTGACCATTGAAGAAATCCAGGATGATTTCAGTAGTCCGGTAAGTCAGAGGAAATGATAGATACAACAGATAATCAAATTGAAATATTAACATCTGCAAACAGTAAAGCTTGTCTCTGGCAGCCTTTACTAAGTGCTATAATCAAAGTACTGTAAGTACTGCAGTCCTTAAGCCTTTGTGTTCATGATTTTATAAGTTAAAGAGCTTTACAATTTGGTCTGAGTAATATAATGACGTGTTTTGTCATACAGGGTGGCCTAGCTCCATATCAAAGTGGGTTTTTTTTTTTTCAATATTACCTTGATAAGTTTGTTATCAATAATTTTCGCACATCTTTACCATGCAAATAAATATAGTCTTCGCATATAATGCTTGTAAAAGTGAAAGAAGTAAATAAATATTTGTTTATTGGTTTTTTTATCTGCTTTCCTTTTGTGTCAAGACATGAAACAAATTGATACATATTCTACAATATCAAAAATAAAAACCAAACAGTGGGAGGGCTATTATGTAACAATGATATGACGAATAAGAATATGTGTATTACATAATAATACAAAGATTTCTTACAATTGTAAGGGGTAGATATAACGTCAGTGGTAGTCACCACTGAAGTATTGGGGATTCAGGTAACTCAGTAGTAGCGCATTACGTCCAGTCAGCTTTGGCCACTGAACCTCTTATATAATGAAAAGTTTCAAGGTCATCTGATCCAAAATGGCAGAGATATGGCCGTTTGAAGAATGGTGATTTTGTCGTTTTCCCGCCAAAAATGTAGAAGGTTTCATAGGCTACATAGACATAGCATGGAGAGATGTTTACCAAAGTTATGCTTTTCATCGACGTTGACTTACCATTCACGGTCACTACAGGTATAATTATCAAAACAAGTCTATTTTCCCATCTAAACTTTATGACTCTTATACCCCATATAGATTACATATTTCAAAAACTTATGACATACATGTGTTCCTGCAAATGCCTTTTTGTTTACTTTAAAATTATATTCAATTAGGTCACATATACTACAACAGTACAATTGTTGTAGAACACCTTTGCATCAAAGATCTATTAAGGAATAGACATCTCGAGTAAGTCCCTTTAACCATAGCTGCATAATATAAGAACAAACAAGAGTCGTCGACATGACAACGAAAGTTCTCACAATATACAAGTTAAGTGCACGGGCATGCACGGAGGTGAAACCATAATGAAGATGATACATTTACAGAGGACAATCATCTTTGAGTGTAAATAATTTGAAACTCAAAGTCTTGTTTTATTTCATAGTTTACAAGTACTCTTATTTGGAAGTCCTAAACTTTCTGTAGACCAAAATATAATTATTTTCAACTATGTGCATAGCTTTATAAGTTCTAGTGATAGATTTTGATTTTATGTAAACTAAACTAGACGTAACTCGTGCTAAAAATTATAATCTCACATTCTTTCTCTATATATACATCTCTTTTCACAGCGCTCTATCTCTCTCCCTCTCTCTCCTAAAAATATTTCATTATACATTTCCTTTTTTCCGTATTTTTTTGTCATCATATGATGTTTGTATATTATATTATTTTGTATTATTAAGGAAGGACTGAATGAGGTGATAAAACTCGTGTTCAACCCTTCAGATATTTTAACAATGAAATATGTTTCAAAAAATCTAGTTCAGTATTTCTATGTACATGTATTTACACTTATAATTAAAAATAACCAAGATTAAATCAATTAGAAACTATAAATGGGACAATTTTACTATAGATGTTTTACAGAGTCAAAATTATTCTAAATCTGAAAACTAAAGCAAGTTGTATTATTTCTTTTAAATACATGTATTTACACTTAAAAATAGCACAAAAATGTATTCTGCAGCAGCTTGGAAATGATTAGCAGTTACTGATTTGCTGATCACCTACTACACTAATGTAGTTGAGTTGATTTACCTGAGATTTACCTGTGATCTTCCAACGAAAACAATTTAGAGAGAGACTATAACTCTGGTCTATCAACAGAACCCCTATGAAAACACCCCACCCTACCCAGAGTTGGTGTTCGGGGAACACCCCATATGGGCAGTAATGGGATAATATGTATTTCATGAACTGACACACTGACATTAATTCTGCCCTCTGGTCATGAATTGTTTTACCTGTAACTAACATCCTGACTTGGGGGTGTCTTCCCACTCAGCAAACATATCCTATTTTAACATTAGGAGGAAGAACAATAGAGAACAATAGGGGCTAATTACAGGTAAGTTATAGTCTGTTTTAGAAAATGACTTACCTGTATTTACCTCTGTTACACCTGTACCATAAGGTCACAGTAAGTACTTTAGTATTCTACTTTTATTCTTATATTTTACATGTAAAGGTCAGTAATATCAGAGATTTCAATAGTAGGGATAAGAAGGTAGCTCATAGCCTTACTTAACGACGCCCGCAGCGGAAGCTATCCCAGAGTGCATCGCGTGTCTAAATTACAGTCAAGTACAGTCTAACGACGCCATATTGAAACTACGCTTCGTCCCATGAAGCGATCTAGGCTATAGCAGGAGATGAACAGAAAAAAACACCAAATAGCTTAAGGTAGGTCCATACTTTTGAAAATCGCGCCAATTTATATGACGCTATACCGGAAGTTGCGGAGGTTGTCTTGAATTCCAGAATGGTTTCCGATACGCCACGACATCACACTTGGATATTTTTTCAATAGGTGAAAATTGTCTACATATAATATTGAATGTTTAAAATCATTAAATAAATCAAATAAAAGCAGTGAAGTGAAAATTATATGCTATCTCTGAGGTTTTTGCGGTCCCTGTCGTAAATGGGAATGGATTTTTAAACACCGGAAGTGCTGTTCGTCGCTATAAATCATAAGACAGGACCCTGCCGGACGGAAATTCCGGAATTCTAAAAAAATCGCATACGGATTTCCTTTAAACACACAATTTGGAGAAAATCATAAAAACAAACAGACATAAACCAGATATAATATCACAAAAACGTATGAACTGATGTGGAATGTTTTTTTGCCGCATGATTTTCAAAAAATAGTCAAATATAACCCATCTTAGCACTGGATGAAATGGGGGTAGGGTTGCGAGTTACAAACTTCAAGCTTACAAAATTGTGAAATTTTGATCGAGGACCCCGTGTTTTTATATGATATTTGAAAAACATATTACCTTGGGCATATCATATACAAATATTGTGAAATTGACATGGGTTTTCATTTCCTTTTTGGCCTATTCATTGATATTTTACGGGCGAAAATATGGCAAAACATGGTAATTACGTATAGAAACGGTCCTGGGAAATAACAAAAATTAGTTAGCATTTGTAAAAATAAAATAGTTTTGTATATTGTTCTATCGTAAGAATTTTAGGACAAAAACTCAACAGGATCGAGACTACATTCACCCTCATATTATAGAAAACATAATTTTATGAATTTTTCTATTTTCGGTCAGCAAATATGCATGGATGGTATATTTCAAGCTCAAATATCTCAAAAAGTAGTTCGAGAACACCCATTTATCTTTACAGATTTGAAATCTACATGAAAAATGCAAGAAAATAAGACCTGTTAGAAAAAAATGACATGGGTTTTTCCAAAAGTATGGAGCTACCTTAAAGTTTGCTCTTTATTGAAAATGTAATCCATCACATTTTCATAATTGTAGAGGTGTTACACTAAATAAACGCAATGTTAACTGTGAATGTCCTTATCCCGACATGATTACTTCCTCGATCGGTACAATCGATCGCCCCGTGAAATATTAATATAATAAAACCCGCATACTCTGATTTCAATAATTGACCAATTTCCATTTAGTTTTCAAATATTTGTTGCTTGGTAAATTTTAAATGTTAATATATTAAATTGATCTAATTTGAACATATTGAACCTTTTGAATTTTCGGAGGTGAAACTACACAAATCATCGAAGCTACCCTAAATTTATAATGGCGACGATACTGTTCAGATAGGGTAGCGAAAGATAGCACAATTAAAACCACGAACTCTGAATTCAATAATTGACTGATTACCATTAAGTTTTCAAATATTAATTTTCTATTGGTTGAGTTTGTACATATGGAAACTTTAAAAGCTCAAGTACAAGTGTTAACAATTTATCGATGGTACCCAACATACATGTATCGTGGCGAAGAGATAGTATCGATCGAGCTGTGATAGCGTAATTTGATATCTAATTAACGGAAAGTGATTTGCAACTGCTATGTACAGGCCACCGCCCCAGGTCATCGCCTCACTAACTCAACGGGGGTCCATTTACCTGTGTCTAAGTCTTGAAGGCTATACATTAAGTTTGTAAAATAGATAATATTTTTCTAATCTTAATTTTCCCAAACAGCTTTATTTATAATGCATAGAACCATTTTGAAATAAAAGTCAATTTTAAGTGAAATGTAAATATTCCGCTTCAACAGAGATTTGAATATAATCTATTTAACTATCCTACTTTACCAAGCAATTTTTTTACTAAAGCCGAATTGAATTTCCAGGTTTTAATTCATTTAATTTATATGTGTCGTATTTTTCATTCTAACAAATCAAGAAAAGCTTTTATAATATGTCATTAATCACCAAAATTTACTAACATTATGATCATTACTTACAGAATTTTCAAAACATAGGTTTTAATTTTACAATTTTTCATAAAAAAACAACACGTAAAATATATATACATGCATGAGATGAGCGTCTCTAATGTAACAGTAAAAAAGTTATGAGATACTTTTCGATGTTTATTGGTTTGTAGTCAAATATGCCGTACACAGCTTCACGGGCTAACACTATGATAACTCGCCTCCAGCTATTAGTGCGCAGACGCACGGCTTGGTCTCGCGGTAACCGTTCATCCGTTTACGATAACAATAGGTGTGTACGTGTTATCGCGAGAACAGCCCTAGTTACTTATCCCAATACTATTTAAATCTCTGGTAATATTTTACACAAAACTTAGTTGTATAAGTTATATGAAAAATCAACGTTTCGTTAAAATAAATAAGTAAACAAACAAAAACAAATTTAAAAAAAAAATTGAATGGCAGGGAGTATCGAACCCCGGCTGCTTGCACAGGAAGGTTGCATGTTACCTCGACACCACATTTTCGTCTTACAAATGTAAGGTGAAAATTTATGTTATATACATGTAGATCACTTTTGTTTACTGTTTGTTTTCGTTTTTGTGACTTTTTGATGATATAATGGTTCAAGATAAACAATCTTATTTTGCAAGTGAGTGCAAATTGCTACCATAAATACCACTTATGAATGCTTATTCCTTCAAAACGTCAGCCGGGGGGGTAAAAAGCTAGTTCAAGCGTACTTCGGCAAAAGCGTTGACAATAGTCCCTGAAGCCTTGCTTTGCAAGTCTTAAGGACTAAAAATTGATATCGGGCCTGATTGAAATTCTCAGAGTCCTGCCATTTTCCCCTTACTTCTATACTCATGGGAGGGGAGGTGGGGATCACTTTACCATGGTTGGTAGGGTCATTTTACCATAATGGATAGATAAATCCACATGCGTAGTGAAAATGTAGCAAATTCTTTAAAATCCTTCTTCTGTAGGAATGAAGGGATTTAATTCTAATTTGGTCAGAAGCTTCCTTTGGTCAAGTGAAACCATTTTTGTATAAATGGTGGGTCTTGTTCGCCATGGGCCTGAGGAAATCCTTCTGTAAGAATGAATAGATTAAATCAAAAGCCTTCACGTTGCTAAGTTCTTGGTCTGGAACAGGTTAGCGATACAGGCCCAATGGGTCTTTTGTTAAGAACAAATATAGAGCGCTGTAATTAAAATTGTGAAGAAATAGATATTTCTTTCCTCTTAATTAAAAAAAAAAAATATTCAGTTTTAAATGAGAGCATTACATTTATTTTATGTAAGATATCTGACGTAAAGACATAAAGATATGTCCTGACCTGAATTTTACGTAAATAAGATGTCAGTTTAACACCAGATGCAATATTTTCAAGTCTGTTGCTGTAATAACAATTACAAGTGCCTCTCTACTTTTCTGGAGAATGTGCCTCGTCCAATGGGTAAATGATGCTTACAGCATCAGCATTAATTGTATCCCATGTTATGGAATATGTATAAATCATTAAAACATGGCTATGATGTCATCTTTTGTTGTTCCCAGTACTTTATTTAGACTATTGTTCAAGTACTTGTTCTGTCTGTAGATTAATACACCTTTCACTGTACATTAGTTTACCTGTAGCTGTAGATTAGTTTCAACTCTGTTATGGGAAATTTGATAATCATTTTAGATAGTTTGACTTCATAAAGATCTGATCTGTACTGTCTGCCATGTTGCCTCTTGTGCTGCTCCACTCAGAATGAAGAGAACTCAAACTCAAAAATAAATTCTCTGGTAATAACATTGGTATGGAATTTCATGAAAAATTCATGCAATGCATGCTCGACCAGAGTAGACATATTACAACAATTACTGTGCTGACATGTTCAGTCTCAAAGATGGTTGAAGGCCTTACCTGTAGCTGTAGATTAGTTACACAATAGCCATAGTTAGCATTGTACATCAGAGTGCCATGTTTTAAGTAAGAGAAACACCTCAAACTTAGTCAAGATAATGAACAATGCTCGGCCCTTCGGGCCTCGCATTTTCCATTATTTTGACTAATCTACAGTTTTCGGTGTTTCTCCTATACATAAAATGTCTTATCAATCTTATTATTTTGACTAGACTCTGAAGAGAGTGGAGGAAACGTCAGCGTGCTTGGTACAGGAATTAGATGATCCACAGGACTGGACACTTCATAGGTAAGATCTTAGTATCTGTATTCACCATAATTAGTGCCTCTCCCCTTTTCTGGAAAAGAGTTGAAGTTGTATAGATGCCTCCATCCCATGGAACTTTATAATGCTTTACAACATGTGATGCCTCAGCATTGTATCCCATATTGCATGTCATTGGACTTGGGAGTCTTTTACATGTCAATATGGATCAAGCCATATTAGAATGCGTTGCAAAGGATAAAAGGCATATAGATGTTTACTGTAACAGATCACACCATGAATACGGAAAGATTAATATATGGCTGACTTTTTTCGTCCACAACTTCATAAATTTTAGTGCCTCCCCCCTCCCCCTTTTGTTACAATTATTTAAGCGGCCTGGGTGCTAATTACAGCGAACAAGGTAAATATTATACAAAGACTGGTAATTGGTACATGTGTGGTTTTTACATAAATTATAACAAAAGATAATATCAGACAGATTATGCATGATAGCACTTAAAATTATCATTTGAGTTTGTTTTTTGATGCTGAAATGAAACAATAAATCAAATTGGAACCACCTTTTGTACGTCGCCGTCCTTCGTGAATATAAATAAATTAATTACATTTCCGACTTCTTCTCCATACCCACTCAACAGAATTTGTTGAAGTTCTGCAGAAACCTTTTATAGCGAAAGGTCAACCAAAATTGTGAATTAATATATAGTCCCAACCCCCCAGGGACCTGAGAGGCGTGGCCAAAAGTGGTTAATTAGGCTAAACTTTCAAACATCTTCTTCAGAGCTGAAATATTTTGTAGAATCAAATACTCTTCAAAGATGGAAAGGTCTTAAAGTCCTTCACAAAAATTATGAATTATATGACGCTGGGGTTGCACGTTTCCCCCGCAGGAAGGGGACAAGTTTACTATTAATATATATAATAGTTTATATAGGAAAAGCAAATACATTTTAGAGAATTATTTGTTATAGGAAATGAGTCAAATGAAAGGCCTAGGGTACTGATATTTGGCCTTAGCATGCTTGGATACAGGACTATCAATTTTGTTCAAATGAACGAACTTGACTTTTATTTAAGGTTACAGGGGTCAAAAAGGTTAAAATCTTTTAACAACTTCTTGTGAATAACGAAGAGACCTTAAGAGAACTGATATAGGCCCTAAGTGTGACATGCTGGAATGAAGGACTATCAAGTTTGTTTAAACAAATGACCTTGACCTCTATTCACATTAAAAGCTGTCAAATATAGCAGAATTTTAAAACTACTGGAGAGTTTCTAGTATACAATCCTTAAGTTTGAAGTTGAAGAAAAGTTAAATATTTCGAGTCTATGTAGTTCCTTTTGTATTGATGCAAAGTTGTTTTGCCCTTCTGTATACTCTAACTGTTCTGTATTGTGTCATTAATCAAATGACTGTTAAGTCTCATGGTATTTGAATAACCCCTACTTCAGTATTTATAGTATTTTGATATAGAGTATGATTTATTTCGCCTCCTAAACAACAGTTCTGGTTTATGATGACCATTAATGATCATATATATTCAACAGGTCAAACAGCTACGACAAGTTTGAAACTTCACCTCTTAAATCTCGCAGAACACCCAGGACACCTGGTGGTAAAAGTAAATCTGGCCATCACGAACACCCAACGCTACAAAGTCCAACTCCAGAAGTTAATGAAAGGGTGAAGCCACCAAAACAGACGTTCCGATCTACAAGCAGTCGCAAAAGTTATGTGGAGTATTCATTAACTGAGACAAGGACACAGCCAGTCATTACAGCAGGCACAGAGACCATGAGGCCTCAGTCTAGTACTAAATCTCGCCCTGCATCAGCTGCTAAGTCTCGCCCTCCATCATCTGCAAAATCCCGTCCTCCATCATCTGCTAAGTCCCGTCCTCAGTCCTCAGCTCGTGCTAAGAGTCGCCAAAACAGTAACACACAATCACGCCCCGGTTCCAGGGCTAAGAGTCGCACAAACTCTCGGCTTGAAGGGTACATGCTCATATTTCTGTGTTTTTGCTTTATGTCATTATGCTTTGTACTTCATAATGGGCCAAGCATAAACTTTTCATTTAAATGTCTTTTTTTTTTAATAAACGAAAGGTCCAGGATAGTCATATTGGGCCTGAAGCATGCTGGAATGAAGGTGCAGGGGTTACCAAGTTTATTCAAATAAATGATATGGCCCTCATCAAAGGTCAGGGGTCAAAAAGGTTAAAATCTGTTAACAACTTAAACAATGAATGTTCTCTTTGTTTTCTTCATGTCGCTGTATATTATTATTATTATTCATGGAAATTCCTTTGAAATTATTTTATTCAATATCTATGCACAATTATAATAGATACATTCTAATCAGTAAGGTATCTGTATTTTGCTCAGTGTTGCCTTTAATATGGACATTTCCAGGGACGGTGTACTAACTAAAGGGCCTAGTCAGGGACTACTACAGGTAGCCATGATGAATCAAAGCGACATTGTAGGGAATAGGCAGAAAAGTTACAGCTCAGCCTTCAATGAATTTTTCATGTTAGAAGTTCAGCCAGAACAGACAGAAAGAACAATGACACCATCCAAACATAAGGACAGTCATACCGACAAGATCAAGGTCAGCAGTCAGTGTAAGTAGGTCAAGGTCAAAACCTATATCAATGTCAGTGTAAGTAAGTAAGTAAGGTAAATGACATATCAAGGTCAGTGTAAGTAGGTCAATAACATACATCAAGGTCAGTGTATGAAGGTCAAGGTCAATGACATATATCAAGGTCAGTGTAAGTCGGTTAAGGTCAATATCATACATCAATGTCAGTGTAAGTAGGTCAAGGTCAATGAAAGAAGGTCAAGGTCAATGACCTATATCAAAGTCAATGGAATTAGGTCAAGGTCAACGACATATATCAAGGTCAGCGTAAGAAGGTCAAGGTCAATGACCTATATCCTATATACAGTATATAATAAGGCTTCTCCTATTTACAGTGTACAGTATGGCCCCTCGCTCCTGGCGACCTGACAGCAGTCTAGCAGACACTGTAGACACACAGGATGTCAAAGAAGACAGTGTTTCCATGGAGATGGTTGAAGCGAACACCCCTGTACCTCTAGATGTCGATGACCAACCTAACCCTCTGGACCTGGGAGGGAGGGCCAGCGTCTTGTCATTCATCAACAACGAGATGGACTGTATTACCCAGAAGGCCGAAGCCAATATGGTGTCCCTTCTGGACAGAGAGCTGTCTTTTGATGATGAGACTGAGTTACACTTGTAAGTATACAGAAAGACTGCCAGACCTGGGGACATTTCTTTTTAGTGCATGCTGTAAACCAACTTACTTTTGTATTTTCTTGTCGAAAAAGTTTTTCATGGCAATTTAATTTGGCAATTTAAACTTGCCTATCGACCTTTTTAGGTCACCTGAGACAAAGTTCAATTTCAATGAATTTTTACACAAACCTTTTAAGGCATAAGGCCAATCACAATTGTGAATTATATGGTCCCCACCCCCAGGGGGCTGTGGGAGGGACCAAAAGGGGTAAAATTGAGTAAAATTTCAAAAATCTCATTCTCTACTCACAGGTGTGGTAGAATCAAGTACTCTTCATACCGGTAGATAGAAAGGTCTTAAGGTCCTTTACAAAAATCGTGAATTATATGACCCTGGGGTCTCTAGTTTCCCCCTGGGGAGGGGGTTAAGTTTACAATAGTTTATATGTATAGGAAAAACCCATTTTTGAGCATTATTTGGTCATTTGTAATAGGAAATGAGTCAAATGTTGTCAGAATTATCAGTATGAGATGGCTATTAAATCCTATTAACAAATTTTCTATGACTGACCCCCAGGGGCCTTAGGGGCAGGGTCAAAAGGGCCCCCGGGTTAAATAGGCTAAAACTTCAAAAATCTTCTTCTGAAATTCTGGAAATGTTAGAATTACATACTCTTCTTAGATGGAAAGGTCTTGAGGTCCTTTACAAAATTTGTGAATAATATGACCCTGGGGTCTCACGTTTCCCCCTGGGGAGGGGGGCAAGTTTACTATAGTTTATATAGGGAATACACATTTATGAGCTTTTTTGCTCAATTTTCATTGGAAACGAGTCAAACTTTGTTAGAATTATAAGTCTGAGATATCATTTTAACATCATATCCATATTGGTCCAGGCCGACCCCCTGGGGGTAGAGGGGCAGGGCCAAAAAAGGTCAAATAGGCTAAAACTTCAAAAATATTCTTCTAAAATTCTGGAAATGGTAGAATCCAATACACTTTATAGATGAAAAGGTCTTAAAGTGTGTTTTATAAAAATTGTGAATTATATGACCCTGGGGTCTCGTGTTTGCTAAAACTTCAAAAATCTTCTAAAATTCTGGAAATAGTAGAATCAAATAATTATAGATGGAAAGATCTTAAGGTGTTTTATAAAAAAATTGAATTATATGACCCTGGGGTCTCGTGTTTCCCCTTAGGGAGAGGATCAAGTTTACTATATAAATGTAGTTTATATAGGAAAAACACATTAATGAGCATTTTTTGCTCAATTTTCATAGGAAATGAGTAAAACTTGGTTTGAATTATTAGCCTAAGATATAGCATTTTAACATCCATATCAGTCCTCGATGACCCCTGGGGGGACCATAGGGGCAGGACCAAACAGGGTCAAAATGATTAAAATTTCAAAAGATACCTTTTATTTCACAGCTTTGATGGAAGCAAATACTCTTCATAGTCTAAAAAGTCAAATTTATAAATCACTGACCAACTTCAAGGCCCAGCATATAGTGTTTATATGTCTTTAATTTGTTTCATTATTTGTTTCATTATATATTCTAACTCAGGTGACGGTTGAGGCCCATGGGCCTCTTGTTTAAAACTGAATATTTCTCTGTGATCAATTTTCTTGATTTCTACTTTAAATTTCATTTGTATTTGAATAGTGGAAACGCCTTAGAAGAAGAAGATGATGATGACTTCCCTGAACTGCCTCCAACTCCTTCAAATCTAAAAGTAAACACGCCTCGTCCTACAAGTAGTGTGCGATCACGTCCAGAGAGTGGCACGCCGCGCCCCAGTAGCTCAGTCAGTCACCCCGGTAACAGAGACAACTACAGACCCAGAAGTAGTTTCTCAGTAAGATCATCAACTGTGACGCCACGACCAGATGACGTCACCCCACGACCAGGCAGTGTCAACAAAAACTTCACAAGTAAAACTCCTCGACCTGGCAGTAGGGCAAGGTCACAGGCTGGAGGTGAAGGTCGAGAATCACGAGCTATAGGTAAGGTGAAGGTTAAGAGTCATGTGATATAGTAAGATGAAGGTCGTGAGTCACAAACTATAGGTATTATAGATAATAGTTTTGCTGAATATAAGTGAAGGTAACCAATATTGCTGAGACTAAAGTATGATAAAGTTGATAGATGTGTTTGAGCTTAATGAATTTTGATGATCTACAATGAAAATCAGAATATTTATAATAATGTGTTTTGGTATTCTATGATTCAAAAAGAAAAGTACTTAGGATAAAATCTGTGCAATTTAATTCTGGCATCTGGTAAGTGTTAGTTAAGCATCAAATACTTTCATAAACTAAATATTAAATTGACATGCAACTTTGTGTTTGATCCTAAAGAATGAAAGGCTTGAATATAATGTTGGAATGCTTTAGTAGTAAGAGGATACATGTATGTGTAATTGTCACACAACTTTTCTAGTCCGGCTTTAATCTCATTTACAAAATTAATATAGATATGAAGTGTAAATTTAAGATATTGTTTTTGCAGTTGTTGACGGGGATGACATGAGTAACTATGATTTGCTTGAACAAAAGGAAACTACCTTTATTGATGACCAAGAAACTCTTGACAACTTAGAATGGGAGCTTGCCTCCGAGACTGGAAGAATAACAGGTAAATCTATAATTGTATCAAACCTTATTATAACTCCCCAAAAGCATTGTATACCTTCCATAAGGGGTGTGTGTGTGGGGGGTGTGCTGTGGCCAAGTGGTTCAGATGTCTCGACATATTACCACAGACCCTCCACCTCTGGGTCGCGAGTTCGAATCCCATATGGGGAAGATGCCAGGTGCTGACCCCTGCATAGTTGGTGGTTTTTCTCCCGGTACTCAAACAAACCTGGCACATCCTTACATGACTCTGGCTGTTACTAGGACATCAAACTAATAAAACACTATCCCTGTATACCTTTCTCTGAAGTATCATTGTTCTTAAAAATGTCAATGAATTTTTCTGAATACTTTAATGGTAATTAGAATTCCTGGATTTCAGTGGAAACGCAAATATAGCATAAAGAAGTCACCTGCAAAAGTTAAGCACTATACAGTTAGCATTATATTGTTGATATTTACAGAGGACGGTAAAGTGTCACGAATGGAACTGGAGGAGACAGAAAGTAATGGTAGTGCTGACAGTGTGCGTTCATTCAGCCGTATGAGTCAAGGTTACGATATCAACTCCAGGCTAAGGTAAGTCTTCAAAATTAGTGAGTCCAGGTTACGATATCAACTCCAGGCTAAGGTAAGTCTACAAAATTAGTGAGTCCAGGTTACAAATCAACTCCAGGCTAAGGTAAGTCTACAAAATTAGTGAGTCAAGGTTACGATATCAACTCCAGGCTAAGGTAAGTCTACAAAATTAGTGAGTCCAGGTTATGATATCAATTCCAGGCTAAGGTAAGTCTTCAAAATTAGTGAGTCCAGGTTACTATATCAACTCCAGGCTAAGGTAAGTCTACAAAATTAGTGAGTCCAGGTTACGATATCAACTCCAGGCTAAGGTAAGTCTACAAAATTAGTGAGTCAAGGTTACGATATCAACTCCAGGCTAAAGTAAGTCTATAAAATTAGTGAGTCCAGGTTACGATAACAACTCCAGGCTAAGGTAAGTCTTCAAAATTAGTGAGTCCAGGTTACGATATCAACTCCAGGCTAAGGTAAGTCTTCAAAGTTAGTGAGTCCAGGTTACGATATCAACTCTATAGAAATACAAATAAAGAAGAACTAAAACTGGGAATTAGAATTTACTTTGCAATAAGCAGAAATTAATATCAAGCAGGTTCGTCTTCAGTTTTACTTTTATAAACATTTTCAAAAAACGATGTAGCTCCGCACAGGCCAAGGACAACAGGTCAGAGGTCAAGGTCATGGGATCAACAGTATTAATTATGCTAACAAAGTTTCTTTATCTTCACAGAGATGATGAGTTGGTAGACGACGAAGACGAGGATGGAGATTATGAAGATGAAGAAGATGTGAAAGCTCTACATTGATGAAACATAAGTTATTGACGAAAGTTGTCAAATTGTTGCAAAATAGAATTAATTGGCCATTTTGAAGGAGTTTCTCTATCATGATAGATATCATATATGACATTTGTATTGGTATATCACAACTCAGCTTAATTTATCGCTGTGGTCAATGTCTACCGTACTGTTGATAATTCTATATACCATACCAGGAATGTGTCAGAAGTTATACATGTTTAATATTGTCCTTTTTTGTTACCACATTCGACCCTATAAGCTCCCATGTCTCTATAAGTGACGTCCTTTTTTTGAGGCCTCACTTTCTTTTGTACAGGCATAAAAAAAGTCCAAAACTACCCGTCTTATTCAGCACCTTTTTTTTTTTTTTTTCAAACGCTGTGGGTGCTTATTGGGTCAAATAGGGTAGATTATTTTTTTTATTATTCAGTAGATTCTTGTTTTTGCTAGAATTAATTCTGAAATTTAATTCACCAGCTTAACAAATTTTGTACTAAATTTACCAGAAATATTGGTTCGCTGAGTGAGTTTGTATGTGTCATGTAGTTATATCGCTATAACAACATAGCTATCTCTGTAACTTTTCATGTGGAAACAAAATGAGATAATTAACATGTTTTCTTTGATAATTTGGCTGTGTGTTTGTCATGAGTTTCTATCGTTGTTTATTTACCTGTTATTTATATAACTGCTATGTTTATCGTGTAATGTTGTGTGCAACACGTCTGTAAATTCCTGTTAAGTACTTTGGTTCAGTCTAAATGTGAGATATCAAAAATGCTATCTTTTCTCGTATTTTCCTATTAAATCTCTATAAATATAATGTCATATATTAGAACTGGATGTTCAGTTCAAACTTAAGTCTGAACCTTTCATTTATTTGACTGGTGAATGTTCTGCATAGAGAGCTATTGGCCTTGTTCTCATAAATGCATGTCGTGTACCTATTCAATGTTGGAGCAAACATGGACATAGCATATATACATAGAACAAAATGCAAAGTCACACGTGATTTGATTGACTATCCATTGATTTGAAACAAAGTCCAATGCCTGCAAATCAATTTTCCTTTAATTTTGATTGTTGGGGTATTTTTTTTCTCATGCTATTACAGTAATTTTGTATCATTTATAATATGTTTGAAAATAAGTCAGTATAATTAGAGTAAAACAGGATTTTAATACATGTATTGGTATACGATATATACAGTGTATGAGGTCATGTAAGCTGAATAAAGTAAATTATATGGAATATAATGGATTCTTTTTTGTGTTATAATTCAATCATGCATTCTTGTAATAAGCATTGTGAGTGGCTTAAAACTTTCCATGATCATCCCATAATGTAAAATAAATAATTTTGTAGTTTGTAATGTCATCAGCTGTGTGCTGGCATGAAGGGCTACCAAATTTGTTCAAATGAATGACCTTAACCTTTATTAGGTCACCTGAGACGAAGTCTCAAGTGACCTATTCTAATCGCCTTTTGTCCGTCGTCGTCCGTCGTCCGTCGTATGTCCGTAAACAATTTACATTTTCAACTTCTTCTCCAAAACTGCTGAAGCAATTTCAATGAAATTTTGCACAAACCTTCTAAGGCATAAGGCCAATCAAAATTGTGAATTATATGGTCCCCACCCCCCAGGGAGCTATGGGAGGGGCTAAAAGGGGTAAAATTGACTAAAATTTCAAAAATCTTCTTCTCCACTCACAGATGTGATGGAATTAAATACTCTTCATAGATAGAAAGGTCCTAAGGTCCTTTACAAAAATTGTGAATTATATGACCCTGGGGTCTCAGGTTTCCCCCTGGGGAGGGGGTTAAGTTTACTATAGTTTATATAGGGAAAACACATTTTTGAGTATTATTTGATCATTTGTAATAGGAAATGAGTCAAATATTGTCAGAATTATCCGTATGAGATGGCCATTGAATCCTATTAACCAATTTTCCATAACTGACCCCCAGGGGCCTTAGGGGTGGGGTCAAAAGGGGTCAAATAGGCTATAACTACAAAAATCTTCTTCTGAAATCCTGGAAATGGTAGAATCACATACTCATAGATGGAAAGGTCTTGAGGTCCTTTACAAAAATTGTGAATTATATGACCCTGGGGTCTCACGTTTCCCCCTGGGGAGGGGGTCAAGTTTACTAGGGAAAACACATTTATGAGCATTTTTTGCTCAATTTTCATAGGAAATGAGTCGAACTTGTTTAGAATTATTAGCCTGAGATAACATTTTAATATCATATCTATATTGGTCCTGGTCAACCCCCTCGGGCAGAGGGGCGGGGCCAAAAGGGGCAAATAGGCTAAAACTTTAAAAATTTTCTTCTTAAATACTGGAAATGGTAGAACCAAATACTCTTCTTAGATGGACAGGTCTTAAGGTGTTTTATGAAAATTGTGAATTATATGACCCATCACGTTTTCCCCCTGGGGAGGGGGTCAAGTTTACTATAGTTTATATAGGGAAAACACATTTATGAGCATTTTTTGCTCAATTTTCATAGGAAATGAGTCAAACTTGTTTAGAATTATTAGCCTGAGATAACATTTAAATATTATATCTATATTGGTCCTGGTCAACCCCCTCAGGGCACAGGGGCGGGGCCAAAAGGGGCAAATAGGCTAAAACTTTAAAAATCTTCTTCTTAAATACTGGAAATGGTAGAATCAAATACTCGTCATAAAAAAGGCAGGTCTTAAGGTGTTTTATGAAAATTGTGAATTATATGACCCTTGGGTCTCAGGTTTCCCCCTGGGGAGGGGGGTAAGTTTACTGTAGTTTATAAAGGGAAAAGACATTTTTGAGCATTATTTAGTCATTATAATAGGAAATTAGTCAATTGTAGTCAGAATTATCCCTATGTGATGACCATTGAATCTTATTACCAAATTTTCTATGACTGATCCCAAGGGGCCTTAGGGGCGGGGCCAAAACGGGTCAAATAGGCTAAAACTTCAAAAATCTTCTTCTGAAATTCTGGAACTGGTAGAATCAAATACTCTGCATAGATTGAAAGGTCTTAAAGTCCTTTACAAAAATTGTGAATTTCATGGCCCTGGGGTCCCATGTTTCCCTCTGGGGAGGGGGTCAAGTTTACTTTAGTTTATATAGGAAAAACACATTTATGAACATTATTTGCCTATTTTTCATAGGAAATTAGTCAAACTGGGTTAGAATTATTAGTCTGAGATAGCATTTTAACATCATATCCATATTGGTCCTGGCCGACCCCCAGGGGCCAGAGGGGTGGGGCCAAAAGGGGTCAAAATGGATAACATTTCAAAAATCTTTCTTCTGATTTCACAGATTTGATGGAACCAAATAATCTTCATAGATTAAAAAGTCAAATTTATAAAATCACTGACTGACTTCAAGGGCCTGATGGGCAAATATATAGTGTTTATATGCATGTCTTTGTTTCATTCTGTATCTGAACACAGGTGACCGTTAAGGCCCATGGGCCTCTTGTTCAAGGTCACATGAGTCAGATAGGCTGATATATTTAAATGACTTTTTGTTTAAGCAAATGACCTTGACCTCCATTCAAGGTCATATTGTTTTAAATGGTTAAAATCTTTACACGACTTCTTGTCAAAAACTAAGAGACCTGATACTTGGCCTGTGTCATGCTGCTATGAAGGGCTACCATGTTTGTTTCATTCAAGGCCTCAGGATTTAAAATGGCTAAAAACTTTAAACGACTTCATTAACTAAGAGGCCTAGAGAACTGATATTGGGCCTGTGACATGGCTAGACGAATAACTACAGAAAATCGACTTGATGGAAGTTTATTTCATGACTGTTAGCCGAATTTGTAACAGCAAAGTTTCATACATAATGTATGTCAGTATTATCTTATGTTTTCAATTTTCACTGTAGCTCAAATTTTGCTTCAAACAACAGGTTTTTTTTTAAATATCACAGAACCACTTCATTATATTACTGATAGCCTGGCTAAACAATTAGCATTCTACATGTATTTCAATAAATTTGGACATTTGGATGAGTTTCAACGTATTTTAACAGAATTCCTTGAATTCACAAACTTTTGAGAAACCAATTTAAGGGCTATTGGACTTTATCAGTTGTATACGGGTATACGTCTATAAATACCAACTTTTAGCACACCATATTTCTAAAATCAAGTAAAGAACACAATGATATTGTCAAAGGATGAATATATATTCCAATATAATTTTAAACTTTACCTAAATCATTTTCTAATATTAGGTCTCTAAGCCTTTAAGAACTTGACAAGACGTAGTTTATAGATCTAAGGATTTGTGGCATTGAATGAAGGTCAAGGTCATTTATATTAACAAATTTTATATCCTTCTACATCACACTACAGGCCATATATAAGGTATCTAGGCTTTCTAAAACTTAAAGGGACAATTAAGTGAGGCTAATTCTGTTACATAACCATATACAATATGTACGCTGTCCCACACACGAGTCAAAGTCACAAAACAAAAACAAATGCAAAACCATCGAGGAGTTGATGAAATTGGTTTTTAGACAGGAGCATGTACCTAGTAAGGTAAATACACTGTTGTACGAATGATTTGAGTACATATAGTTCTGGATAAAAGTTGCATTACTCCTCGAGCATGGGCAAGTGGTCGGCATACAAGACGTACAACCACAATATGTGTAGTGGCAGAAAGCGTCTTTCCGTCCGTTCGTCAATATTTCTTGTTACCGCTATTTCTCAGCAGGAGCTGAAGGGATCTTTATCAAATTTCACCTGTAGGTTTCCTTAAGGCTCTAGCTGTCCCTATTGCATTTTGGGACCAATCGGTCGATAAAATGGCCGCCAGGCAGCCATCTTGAATTTTGATTTTTGAAGTTTGTTACCGCTATTTCTCAGAAAGTACAAAAAGGATCTCTCTCTTAAATTTCACATGTAGGCTCCCCTAGGGCCCTAGTTGTGCATATTGCATTTTGGGACCGATCGGTGAAAACGATGGCCGCCAGCCAGACATCTTGGATTTTGATAGTTAAGAGTTTTTTACCGCTATTTCTCAGAAAGTACTGTTGTGCATGTTGCATGTTGGGACTGATCGGTTAACAAGATGGCTGAAAGGATGCCACCTTGGATTTTGACAATTGAAGTTTGATACCGCTGTACTTACTGAAGGGATCTGACTCAAATGCCATGTGCAGGTTCCCCTAGGGGTCTAGTTTTTTTGGTTTTTTTTTTACATTTTGGGACCAATCGGTGAACAAGATGATAGTTGAAGTTTGTTACTGTTATATATCTCAGAAAGTAATCAAAGGATCTTTCCCATATTCCATGTAGTAAAAGTTTGAAAAGCAGAGAAAAGACCCCTCTTTCCATTTTCAGACGTAGGTCATTCTTTGGTGGACGCCAAGATCCCTCTGGGATCACTTGTTAATATAAGTCAGATTTCTTTTGCCTTTCATCCATAGCAAGTCCAATATAGATAATGGCAGCTGCCTGTGTTATAGGCGTTTGTTAGAAAAGGGTCCGGCTAAAGTGACCGAATATAGCAGTGATTTCCAGGCCAGTTCAAAACAGTCAGTTCAAAACAGTCAGTGCCCTCCAGAACTTTCAGTGAAATGGAAAGTTTGAAAATGTCGACCTCTCTAGGGACCATATTGGAATTATCGGAAAAATACTAAATCGTTATGCATACATGTACATTAATTGTATCTTCAATACCATCGGTGGTTACATGTCGATTTCATGAGCAATGAACCCCGAAACACACATTTTTCATTTATCAACCTAGAAATACGTCAAATATTTCCTTCCAATCAGTTTTTTAGACAAAAATGATTTGATTTTGCATATGTATCTAGTTACAACCATATATTTACAGTTTGCACTGACATGTACTCGATAACCATGCTTTCTAGTATTATCATTATCAGTGTATAATGATAGTACAACATGTGCAGCGCTAGCGATTCTATTGTAACGGGAATATAGCAACGTGGGGTTATGACCCCACTTTTAGTTGGAACATATGAATGACCCGATTTCAATCAGCTGTTCAATCGAATTCGTTGACGATGACGAGAAAGAAACAAGTGGGTATCTTAAAAAAATGCAACTTTCCCGAAAATAAATAATATTCATTCACGTAAAAAGCTGTAAATATAAGGAACGGATTTTTATTTTGTTGAGGTTATTTTTATTTTGTTGAGGTTATGAGGGTGTACGGCCCTGCAGGTAGGGTGTTAAAATTGTACCTGCTGCCCCTACTGCATGATCGTAAAAGGCGACTAAATTTAGGATATTATCTCTTCTTCCTAATAACTTTATCTTTCCTAATGCCTCCCTCGGCACCACTTTTGGTCTTGAGTTGAGCGTTCGCCCCTGTGAGGAAGGCTAGAAGATGGGTTCTGTCCCATGGCCGAGACACACCAAAGCCTATAAAAGTGGTAGTTTCTGCTCCTGCTTATCGCTCAGCATACAGGGAGTGGGACGACTGGTTCGCCCGTTGTCAGTATAATGTGACCGGGTGGGGTGTGTTGCTTGGTGTCTTCGGCGGCATGCTTCAGTGATTTAGCACTATAAAAAGGGCAACAATTCCACTATACAAGAAGAAACAACATGAATACTCGCACAACATACACGCAACACACTGCATACATGGGAGTCCTTACATGACCATAGCTGTTAATAGGACGTTATTTTATCAAACAAACAAACAAACAAAAATGAGGTTATAATGATAATGGAACACTTGAAAATTATGTAACCCCGGCGAAATAAAGATATGATTTTGAAATACTGACTTGTGAATTATTCGATTGAACGAACGAACGGACTGACGGACGAATACACGAACGAATGACTCTGAATACCGAGTGAGGTACTTTGTGATTGTTTGAGTTTCAGAAGCTTCAAGCAATAAGCTTACAATGTTATTATTTTGTAACATTTGAACACTAGTTTATCAGTACTTAGAGCTATTTTACACGTACAAAACCTACTCATCTAGTCAACTTCCTCTGTCGACGGCGATAATTAACATGGAGCGGTACTTACCGTTAGGCAGATTCTTCTGACAATAGATACATGTACACGTACCTATCATTTACTTACAGAGATATAAATGGAAATAAATGTAATTTGTGAATTTTCATATATTACAAAACTTAATATGATCCATAAAATGAGTTAAATTTATGAGTGGAAAAGAAATTAATAGGGAGCTATTTGAAGTATCAACCTTTAGTAAGATGGACGGTTCCATTCATACAATTACATTTGAATAGGAAAATATTGTTAACGCCGCCGTAGCTGGTCCAAGCCTGTGTTGAGAAAGGAGGAGGGGAAGATCTTGAGTAGAGATACATATGTACTAACCTAAGGGCTGAAGTTGGTTGCGAGTTCCTAGTTCCTAGTTCCGTTTAATAAACGGAACTAGGAACCAGACCCGAGTTCCGTTTGACAAACATGCTGGCCAACGAGCGGAGTTCCGTTTATTAAGATCTTGAGTAGAGATACATATGTACTAACCTAAGGGCTGAAGTTGGTTGCGAGTTCCTAGTTCCTAGTTCCGTTTAATAAACGGAACTAGGAACCAGACCCGAGTTCCGTTTGACAAACATGCTGGCCAACGAGCGGAGTTCCGTTTATTAAGATTCCTACCTGTAACTGCATGTTCAATTACATATTATATACAAGAATCGAACTTAAAACTTCCATGAATAATACAGCACAGAATTAATCTCCTTAACATAAATTTCCTTAAACGGATCTGACAACTAGACTCCAGTTCCGTTTAACTTAAACGGAACTATGAACCAGACCCGAGTTCCGTTTAAGCTTATACGGAACTAGGAACCAGACCCGAGTTCCGTTTAACAAACATGCTGGCCAACGAGCGGAGTTCCGTTTATTAGGATTCCTACTTGTAACTGCATGTTCAATTACATATTATATACAAGAATCGAACTTAAAACTTCCATGAATAATACAGTACAGAATTAATCTCCTTAACACAAATTTCCTTAAACGGATCTGACAACTAGACTCCAGTTCCGTTTAACTTAAACGGAACTAGGAACCAGACCCGAGTTCCGTTTAACAAAAGTACTGGTCAACGAGCCGAGTTCCGTTTATTAGGATTTCTACCTCTAATTGCATGTTCAATTACATATTATATACGGGAATCGAACTTAAAGCTTACATTCATAATACAGAACAGAATTAATATCTATAACACAGATTTCCTTAAACGGATCTGATACCTAGACCTCAGTTCCGTTTTACTTAAACGGAACTAGGAACCAGACACGAGTTCCGTTTAACAATTTATATTTTTCTGATATTTTAATATTCTGTTAAATTGATGTGCATTTTATCGAACTTCATGCATAAACCAAAACTGCCTTTGAAATATACATGTATATTGTACTGTAATAGCGCGTCCCGACTCCCGGGACCAGCGTCGAGGGGACGTCAGTTCCCAAAAGGTGTGATCGTATAGTTTTGATTTACAATCCCCACGACACCGGTCAGCAGACGAATCCCGAGAGTTGAGACACGCACACACGCTGAGCTGATTACAGACAGCTCAATCCCAAGTTCATAAGGATGTGGCGGAGCAATTAACTACACATCAACAAACACTTACATGAAGTTAAATGGAGATTTATTCATATTAATTAACTAGATCAATTAAACAGTGATACATATAAACGGTAACAAAGTAAGTAAAAGTAATACACCAAGATAAACGGTTTCAGTATACGAACACCCTTATAGGATTATATAGGACCTATCGATAACGGTACATCTACCCTATACCTATAAACTTATACACTACACCCTCACCTCCCGGTAAACACTAGCAACAGCCCCACTCCCTAACTAACGTGTATACACCCCCACGTGCCCTTACGTTTACGTACTAATGTACGTGTGCTGTTGTCAGCACTGTGTGGTAGCTGTTATCAGCTCCTGAGGTGGGAAAGGTATCTCTCCCTGGGTGTTGGCCGGTTACCCGGCCATGCAAGTCGTCCAATTTATGAGTGAATGAAGAGTTTTACGTACCGTGACGCTAAATATAACGTTTCGGGGCACGAGACGTCCAATTTAGCTGTGCAGCCCCTTTTATAACCCCCTTCCCATGGTCCTATTTGCGATGTCGCACACCCATTCTGATTGGTCTAATCTATGGCATATGCGCAGTGAGCGCGGAACCTCATCCGGCAACTCACCGATATCCTGTAGTCTTGAGGGTAAACACCAAGTTAACCTAGATTGCTCAAGGATACAAATCATAGCCGCTATTATAATACTCAACCGGAAACGCACGCGGAATGTTTATATACATAGCCCTACCCTACCGGTGTCATATCAAACAGATGAAAGGGACCACATCAACTATGGCACACACACTAAAATAATCAACATCATATATAAGGCGAGTGACCTATATTCCCACAGTACCTATTGATCTTGGTTAAGAATATCCTTCCATGAGTCAACTAAATAGATCACAAAGAATCACCTGTTTTATGAAGTAATTGTCACAAAAACAATTGGAAATAGTAAAACAGGCTCCACGATTTCCTTAATTTTAAATCTCCATCATATAATGATGCTTTCAATATCATATGATTATGAGTGCTATGCAATAGCGGTAGAGAGTCAGTCCCAGTATTTTTACAATTTTGAATTCCCACTAAGGATGCTACCATCGCAATATGAGTACTATTCCATACTTAATTTCAGAGAAAAAGTCGTTTATATGGAAATAAACAAATTGACCCCCTCAGGCCCAAGGGGATAAGCCACACCCTTTGTATAATTTTGTATCCTCACCCCATACAGATACTACCTTTGCAATATTTTTGTTATATATCGTGCTAAGTTTTAGAGAAGAATTCTTTTATAAGGAAATTAAAATTTTTAATGTTAAGCCACTTTTCATGATATAATACTTACCATAACTTTAGAATTCAAATACACTACATACACCAATTTGTATAGCCCTGAAAACATTATATTTGAGAATCCCGTCTCCCTACCGTACCTTATTTCGTACTCGACGAGAGTACTGTATATATAATGGTGTCCCTTCGTAAAAACCTCTATGTAGCCACGAGGCCAAATGACAGAGGAGGAAAGGGAGGGAGGACAGAAGGGTGGAACCCCATAAAGTTATTGTTTGTTTTACATCATGTAAATTGGTTTTACATTGAAAAACCTCAATTTCTTTTCAGTAATACGCTACCATAACTTTAGTACGCGAATTTGTCTTACCGTAATGGAGAGCCGAAGCCAGGCAGCCCAGTCAAATGGCTAATGTAGGGGACATGCTCCAGGCAGAGAATATAAAACAGGGTTGAGTGAACAAAGGAAAAAACGGATATACCTCCCCGTGGAAAGAGGTGTACCATTGTCAAACCTGCTCGCATAAGGTTAAAAGACCATATATGTATATAATGTATACTGAGGAGGAACAGTCACAGACTGAGTCATCGAAACTGGGCCCAAGGAAAACAGTCCATCAGAGTGGAAGGACAGAGACCGGAGGTGAAAGTAGACTGACCACGCCAAACGGCAGAAGACATGATGTCCTGGTACAAGGACATATTGCGGAGAGCCAAAGAAGTCGCAAGGGCTCTAACCTCATGAGCCCTCACCTTTCATTTCGCATGATATTGGTCATTAGACGGCTCATAAGCAATCTTGATCACCTGACATATCAATATGGAGATGGACTGGGAGGAGATATCCTGCTGACCCTGTTTTTAGGTCCCGACAGGAACAAAGCATCCGATAATTCTCCCCAGACTCAATAGAGACTGAAAGGAAAGGCATTCTAATGGAATGGGGCGAAAAACTTGGTTCCCAATTTTTTGTCCAAATTGCAGGATCAGTGAGAAGAGTAACGGCAGAGCTAGCTCTTGCCCAAGAAATACGCGAAGAGCGAAAAGACAATGCATAAATATCACTTATCCTGTGGCCTGAGGCAACAGCAAGCAGGAAGACAGTCTTAAAAGTTAAAAACTTTATGGCGACTGATCCTAAAGGCACATTAGAAGCCGAAGCCCCCATTTGTGACTCTAACACGAGTTCTAGGTTCCACTGTGGAGCTGACGTTAGGCCTGTCCAGATTGAACCCCCGAATCAAGACAGACAAAGAAATGAAGATCCTACCTCTGGTCTACCACGGAAAGAAAATACACTGGCAATAGCTGTGCGACAGCCTGCAATAGTACATGATTGCGCTCCCTAAACAACAAGGAGAAGGAAACTCGCAATCAGCTGGGCAGAGGCCATGACCGGATCAATTTTCCTGACGATACACCAATCAAAGAAGATCTTCTAGCGTGACAAGTAGACGGCAGAGGAGAAAGAGCTTATTGATCGTGCGATGCGAGCTGACATATCCGAAGAAAAGCCTGTCTGAGCTAGGACTCCTGAAATCATGTCAAAGCATGAAGGTAGCGTCTGGGGCCGATTCTAACGAAAGACATTGGTTTTTGGTGGGAGAACAAGAGGACGAGCCACCAGAAACGACAAGAGCGCCGAAAACCAGGGTTGTCGCGGCAACAGTGGCGCTATCGGAAAGAGGGAGCAATAATGCTCCGGAAACCTCTGTAGAACCCTGCGTCCACGGCCCAAGCCACTTGGTTTGGCACGGAGACACAAAGGTTGACAACTGACTATTGAGAAAAGAGGCAAAAAGGTCGAGGGATATAGATGCCGTTCTGTCATAACCAGCTGGCGCCGCATGGAGATTATCCGCCAGAACATTTGCCCTTCCTGCAAGATGCTTGACTAAAATTGTTAACTGCATTTCCTTATAGATAGGAATAATACGGAAATAGGGATAGCGAGGGCACAAAGGACGTAAGCTGATGTCCCTGTCTCTCCAGATAAGCGACCACAGTAGAGTTGTCCGTAGCCATTTAAACCGCATTGGAATGCAGAATCCTCTAAAAAGTCTGCAGAGAAAACAGAACAGCCATCATCTTTTGCATGTTTTCCAGACCACTCTATCGACTGGCAATGGATGTCGAGGGAAGCCCATAACACTTCAATGAACGCGTCCATGAACATGGTCACGGTGGGAGCTGGCATGGACGACAACGAAACCCCCTGAAGAACATTTGTAATTGCCTTTCAGAGTACCACCGAGCAAACCCCTTGAGTTGAGATAACACAGAATATTTAGAGACCAACGCATTTCGACGAGGGACCGGCCGATGAAGGTCAGAGGAAGATATCTGGCCTTCTCGAATTTGGAAAGGTGGAATGACAATACTATGAACCGTGTGGAAACGGTTTCCGTAGAAGACAATGTTTTAAGAAGGGGCACCTCATACTCTTTAAGGAACTAAGCCATCTTTAAGCAAAAGTTTCGTGACCAGACGGGTGTTCCGATCCACAGATTCCCGAACTTGATGGATCATTATCAATTCGTCGACATAGTTGTGAACATGTCTTCCCTAGAGTGCAGAAATCACAGCAGTTGATGGGACACCAAGCTCCCAACCTCTTGCGGATCAGAAATATTCTGGAATAGAAGCCGAGTGTGTAGTCCATAATAGGCACTCCTCGACCACGCCCTTTAAAAGCATGGTCCTTACTTCCTCCCGGATGGAAACTGCCTTCTCCGGATCCCCCGAAGGAGGGAAAAAATACATACTTTGACACAAAGTGTGGATGCCGCAAGTATGGAATGCCAAACCGCTTCTTCACTACAGAAAAGGCTCAAGAGTCCTGTGTGATATTCTTCCATTGACTCTAGAAAGAAGGTGGACTGACGATCTCCTACAGGAAGATGAAAACGAGGAATATCGAGACCTTCACAGATGGAGAATTGTTGCCTAACCCAAACCCTAATTAACGAGAGGAGGACTTGAATCTGAGACTGGCTGAATTCTCAAGAACAGACCTTTCGTATGGAACGATCAAGGACGGAGAAACGAATCAGGAACTTTTCGTCTTGTCCCAATGAGGGTTTGTACTCTTCCTACCCTTCTCAATGTTACCCTTGAAATAAGGCTTTGACTTCGGTCGCATATAACAGTGGGAGCAGAATTTCTAGCCTTCTTCTTTGGTGGTGCTGACCTCTGTGAGGTAATGGCCTTCAACCTCTGAATTCTCTTCAAAAAGGGAAGAAGGGACCACGTCCTGCTTCAAATCAGAACAGAAGGAAGAGTGAGCTCTGAGAAAGGGTAATCAACAAACTGGACCGGTAAGGTTCTTCTTCAGAGCGGTTTTGTTTTCAAAACAGAGAGAAACGCCTAGCCAACAAGACATTGACGAGCAATGACACCTTCAAAGAAGCCAATGCTCTCAATGTCCTGTTCAGGGCAGAAGTATTTAAGTTTATATATGACATTCTGGATGGAGAGACGCAACAGCCTCTCCATCTTGTGGTTCTCCTTGGAGCCGAACACTACCTGGTTCACTGACCAAGTTTCCCGTGTTCAACACTCACGCTTAGCTGGCAAAGAGGACGGCAGTCTATCGTGTATTGCATAACCAGGGGCTTGAACCTTTGACCAAAACTGAGGTGCAACAGGGCTAACCTAAGCGTGCGAGATGAGGAAAAATTCTTCTTCATAACTCAAGTTAAGATATGAATGCCATTGACCACTTTTTCTTGTTAGATAAACACCCGTCAAAATGTCCAATGAAAATATCTAGTAAACATCTTATTACACGTGGGAATCATAATAAACAAACTCAACGCATTGGTCAGTAAAAGCACGTGAACTGAATATGGAATTTGAATGCGTGGGCTAAAAGGAACTCGGGTCTAATTCCTAGATTCGTATGATCTTAAACGGGACTCGGACATGGTTTGTCGACTCCGTTTCTAAGGTAGCAGTGTACAGTAAGACCGAATGGCCATGGGTGAGATTTTTATTAAGCAGAAAGCACCTGTTTTATTATATGCATAAAAAATTAAAAAATGTATATGTCCTAAAATTGGTGAATTCAATCTAGAGAATTATATGCAAGCTTCACATTTGCATAAAGAAATTCCCCAAAATGGGTTCGAGATTAATGGTTTAGAGGATATCCGAATGTGCGTCTAAGATGGAAAAACTCAATACTGTAGCAGCAGAAATTGATAGCCGGGGTACGAGGTAAGATTGCTCAAAAGTTTAATGATATACCTATGTCGAAATAGGCTCAGTTCCGCTATCACGGCAGTGATGCTTGGTTTTAAATTTTGGGTTGAAAATCCCAATTTTTTGCATTTTTTTCAAAAAAAAAAACAAATTTGGTTACCATGGTTTTTACAGGCTCACAACACCACAAAAAGCAGACTTGTCCAAAAATGAACTCTGCATAACAATTGCAAATGTTGTGTAGATTAAAAATTTATATACTTTGATATAGATGTCATTTAAGGTTAAAAAGCTGTGTGTACATAATTAATGCCTGCACTTAATTTTGCTGAATTTTTCAAATCTACTGTACACTGCCACCTAAGCTATATTCAGTTTTACTGTGATCATATGTTCCTAAAGGTTCCGAAGACGATTACTGTAAAATGCTAGAACACTGACACGTCAAAAAAGGAACCGCTCAAGGTGCTTTGCGATTAGGAAAAGTAATATCTTGACAATGAAATGTACAATTAAAGCTCTGATTTCGAAATGATTGATGACAGTATAGTACAAGAGATCTTAGAGGATTCTTGGCGCCTACCAAAGAATGATGTATGTCTGACGAAAGAGGAATATTTTCTCTGCTTTTTAAACTATAAATATTAAAATCCAAGATGGCTACCTCTTGGCCATCTTGTTGATTTTGTTTCATTAAGTTGTATGACCCATTTGGGGCTATCTTGTTGATAGATCGGTTCAAAAATGCCTTATACGCAACTAGGAACCTAGGGGAAACCAACCTCTGAAATTTCAGACAGATCCCTTTGGTGCTTTCTGAGAAATAGAGATAAACATCTTCAACTTCCAAAATCAAAGTTGTTTCTTTGTCGGCCATCATGTCGATTGGCCCTAAAATGTAATATGCAGAACAGGGGCACTAAGGTAACCTACATCTGTAATTTAAGACTTCTTGGTAACAAAAAAAACTAAAAAAGGACAGGCGGACGGACGTACAGACGGACGGACAGATAGACCGACAACCTGATTACTATAAGGCACCCGTATTGCTATACGGGGCCCTATTAAGCATCAGGATATTCATTTAAGTCTTTAAAGGCAATGTATAGGCCAACATCGGCTTAAACAGAACTAGGATCTGGTTCCTAGATCCGTATAATATTAAACAGAACAGAACAGGTTTTAGTCCAGGTGCCAAATGGTGATTTTCCACCTAAACTAAAAAAAATAGTTCGCATAAATGTTTTTGCACAGAAATGTTCTTTAACATGTCCTACATCAGAAACTGGATGATGCCACCGTGGCATCATTGGGGAATTTGAAATATTCAAGATGGCGGACAAGATGGTTGACAAACTGCAACACTGATATATTTTCATCCTAACTTGAAATTCTTGCTATAAAATCATCAATTCTTTATGCAATTCGATAATCTTTTGTGTAAATATTCATCACATCGTCATTGAACATAATTCTTAATATAATAAAGTTACCTCTTATAATTAATGTTTAATTAATAAGTTAATTAATATAATTTTCAAATCGGTTACTGAATGAAAAAATTGCTCCGTTTTATTAGTTATTACATGTCGATTGGTATTTTGTAATTTTCATTAAGACAATATTTTAGATTTCGCTGGTTTCGGTGTTTATACTGTTTTAATTATACCTTTTTTGCCCATTGTATGATTATAGAAGGCGACCTTTGGGGTTTGATATTTTCTTTTCTTCCTAACGTCTTCCTTGACACACCTCACTTTAGTTTTGGCCGCCTGAGTTGACCGTTTAGAAAGGCTTTGCGAACTGTTACTTGCATAAGACACGCCACTTTACTGTCAACGTACTTATTTGAGTGACTTGCGCTACAATCAATACTTTTTTTACAGAATACAAATGTACATTGCGCTTAGCATTCAACAGAAAGAGAGTGAGATGACCATAGCCGATGTCAGAATATATGACCGACTGGGATGTATTTGGCAACATGTTTCAGTGAGAAAGCACTAAAGGTTTCCACCATTACAAAAGACACTCTTGATCATATCACAGCCACCCGAACCAAAGGCATCCCACAAAGCAACATATGTAGTGTAGACCGTTCTTAAAATGACAATTTCTTTGAATAGGAATACGTAATCAGCCAACCAACACTTTTAGTATTTACAGATTTCATTCTACCCAAAATGGAATTACCCATTCAGCAGTCATTTTGAAATATAGTTATAAGCTCCATGTAATTTTATTTACATCACTAATTTTATTGTAATTATTGGTAAGATGACATGTCCAGTCGTACCTAGTTTAATTGTCCTGCAGGTCGGGCGTTAGAATTGTAACTACTGCACCTATTTCGTGGTCGTAAAAGGCGACTAAATTTAGGATTTTATCTTTTCTCTTCTTCCTAACTGACGTCTGACTCCTAAAATCTCCCTTGACACAACCTCACTTATGGCTTTCGGCTGAGCACTCCCTGTGAGAAAGGTTCTAGGTTTTCCTTGTCCTTGGCTGAGACACAAAAGTCTATAAAAGTGATAGTCTCTGCTGCTGCTTAGTGCTCAGCATAACGGGAGTGGAACGACTTGTCAATATAGTGTGACTGGGTGGGTTGTTTTATTGGTATCTTCGGCGGCATGATTCAGTGATATTATAAAAAGGACAAGAGTTACACTATACAAGAAGACATAACACGAATATACCACACTCCGAGCTTCACAACGCAACAAAATGCATACATGGAATGCCGTCTTTAGCACGACCCTACCTGTTAATAGGGCGTTATTTAATAATATAAAACCATAAAAAACTAACTAATTTATTATGCAATATATCCTTATCAACATAAACTGAAATTATTGAAATTGAATTTATTGATATAAACAAGAATAACTCCCTTTTTTATTTAAATATAAACATTGTGTACATATAATAACAATATTTTATATGTTTCAATATGTAATAAGAAACAGTTCAGAAACAGACAAAAGGTCTACCAAGATTATATATTGATAGAGAAATTAAGCTGAATCGTTTACTGGACAAACTTTGATTGTTGATTGATTAGGCTTTTATAAAGTACTATTAACAGCTTAATTCATTATACGATGTGTTGCGTGGGCTCCGAATATCTTGGAGGCTGCGGTATATGATTAGTGTGTGTGTCTACTTTTGCCCCTCTATAGCACTACTGAAGCATGCCATCAAAGTAACCAAATATCACAACCACCCGGTCACATTAAATAGGGCAACGGGCTAACAGTTGTTCCCATTCTCTTTCTGCTGGCCAGACACTGCCATTTTTAAGACTAATGGGAGGAGACGTAATCCCCAAATGGGCGAGAGTTCAACTATGACAAAAGTTAGGCAGAGATGTTAGGAAGAAAAGAAAAGATATCAAATTTAGTCGCCTTAAACGATAATGAAGGGGCAGTAGACGCAATTATTATGCCTACATACAGAGAAACTGGACAAAGCGAGGTAATTTATAGAATGGATACCTTTGTTTCTTAACCAGTTTGTATATAATTGAGATGCACATAGTTGTTATGAGGCGATGTTGTTGAATAACATTGAACTTTCAGAATGTCCATAAAACATCTGATTCAGTGCTTTGACGAAACCATTTATTAACCCATTTTAATGTACAATATATCATTCAACGATATCAGTTGAAATACCATATGATATAGTAACTGTGAAAGGGAATGTTTACTGATGATACTTTAATTTCCAAAAAAAAAACCAGATAAAAAGGTTATATTTATTATATTTGAATTTTGATATTTTTCGAAGACCGTATTGAATTTGTTGTTCTTCCACATTTATCTTAATGAAACTATAAACAGATATTGGTTTATAATATTTTATATTCTGTTTTTACGTAATTAGGGATTTCCATTAAGGATGGAAATCCTATTGTTATTGTTCTGTTTTTTCTTATTATTATTATTATTATTATTATTATTATTCTTATTATTTCCACGAAACCATCTTAACACTTTTTCTCACGAACGGAACAAGGTACGGCGCTCAAATTTGGACACGTTATGTATGTACATGAGAGCTTGAAACGTAAGTTCGATTTTGTACGAAAAGGTTCAAGGTCAAGGTCACAGACGTAAAAAACAAATTTTCGGAACGAAGTTTAAACGCTCATTACTTCATTACCGTACGCTGTACATGGTTCACGTTTAGTTATTCAGACAGATCTTGACATTGCGCGTGCTTTTCCATGCCATGTTATCAGAGATTATGTCAAGGTCAAGAGTTCGCTACGGGGTCAAACAAAGGTCAAAAACGAAATTTGTCACAGAAAAGTTTTGAATAGCGCATATGACAGATCATGCTCTCAGGAACATAAAATGACCAATTTCAAGGTCATATGATCAAAAATGGCGGAGATATAGGACATCAAAAATCGAATTTTTAGTTTATATTTGTCCTTGCCCGAGACGTTTAGCGCCTTTAAACCTGTATGTACAGTGTTGATTTCTCATACCTATGTTGTATGAACTTTTTGTCTTCAAAAGTTATTTATTTTTAAGGGGTTATATAGAAAAATGGCGAAAATATAGCTCTCCAAATATGGCAATTTGTTTCATTTTCTTATTTTTTTCCGTTATTTGTTAGCTCGTAGGGCCTTTATCATCTCATGTAGGGTGTTGATTTTTTGTAAATGTAAGCTTTAGCCTATTGTCTGTACAGGTTTTTAATTTCAAAGACATGAATTTGAAAATGGCGGAAATATAGACCTCCGAATATGGCGTTTCGTTCATTTTTTAACGTAAATTTTAGCGTAATTCAAGAAATTCAAAGGTGAAATGTTTTGAATTGGATGTGAAAGATCATGCTTTCAGACACATAAAATGACCAAGTTCAAGTCATAAGATTCAAAATGGCGGAGATATAGGACATCGGAAATCGAAATTTTAGTTTATATTTGTCCTTTGCACGAGACGTTTCAGCGCCTTTAAACCTGTATGTACAGTGTTTGATTTCTCATACCTATGTTGTATGAACTTTTGTCTTCAAAAGTTAATTATTTTTAAGGGGTTATATAGAAAAATGGCGGAAATATACCTCTCCAAATATGGCAATTTGTTTCATTTTCTTATTTTTTTCCGTTATTTGTTAGCTCGTAGGGCCTTTATCATCTCATGTTGAGTGTTGAATTTTTGTAAATGTAAGCTTTAGCCTATTGTCTGTACAGGTTTTTAATTTCAAAGACATGAATTTGAAAATGGCGGAAATATAGACCTCCGAATATGGCGTTTCGTTCATATTTTAACGTAAATTTTAGCGTAATTCATGAAAATTCAAAGGTGAAATGTTTTGAATTGGATGTGAAAGATCATGCTTTCAGACACATAAAATGACCAAGTTCAAGGTCATAAGATCAAAATGGCGGAGATATAGACATCGAAAATCGAAATTTTAGTTTTTATTTGTCCTTGCACGAGACGTTTCAGCGCCTTTAAACCTGTATGTACAGTGTTGATTTTTCATACCTGTGTTGTATGAACTTTTGTCTTCAAAAGTTATTTATTTTTAAGGGGTTATATAGAAAAATGGCGGAAATATAGCTCTCCAAAAATGGCAATTTGTTTCATTTTCTTATTTTTTTCCGTTATTTGTGAGCTCGTAGGGCCTTTATCATCTCATGTAGATCTTGAATTTTTTGCAATGTTAGCTTTAGCCTATTGTCTTTATACGTTTTTAATTTCAAGACATAAATTTGAAAATGGCGGAAATATAGACCCGAATATGGCGTTTCGTTCATTTTTAACGTAAGTTTAGCGTAATTCATGAAAATTCAAAGGTGAAATGTTTTGAATTGGATGTGAAAATTCATGCTTTCAGATACATAAAATGACCAATTTCATGTCATATGATTCAAAGTGGCGGAGGTATAGAACTTTCAGCGATTTTTGGTTGTGATTACATGATGTGGCATGTGGCCAAAGGGAGATAATGGTATCTAATACTAAAACTCTAATCGATACGTGTTATTCCGCATTGGTTCAAGATCTTTATAAGAAATGGAGAATTTTTGCACTTTAAAAAAACCTGAATTCTAATGTGTTTACCTATTCATTATCAAATTTGATATTTTGAACCTAAATCTCAATTCGGAATTTCCAAAATTTTATTCACGGTTTATCAAGGAATAATTACCTGTCAGAAAAACATTTTTGATTTTGAAGATTCAGAATCAAAAATCAATCAGCGGCCGGGTTAAAATTCTGTCCGGGCTCAATCTATATATACACTGGGGCCGTTTGAAGGTCTTTCTTTCTTTATGCTCTATGTTTTGAATACTTTTCGAGATGGTTACGTTCTCTTTACATGCATCGT
>SAYR01016371.1:19661-45856 GCA_004382745.1 Argopecten irradians irradians | reverse complement strand
ACAGAAAGTAATGGTAGTGCTGACAGGTTGTGCGTTCATTCAGCCGTTATGAGTTCAAGGTTACGATATCAACTCCAGGACATAAGGTTTAAGTTCAAAATTATTGAGTCCCAGGTTACGATATCAACTCCAGGCTAAGGTAAGTCTTCAAAATTTAGTGAGTCAGGGTTACGATATCAACTCCAGGCTAGGGTAAGTCTTACAAAAATTAGTGAGTCCAGGTACAAAATCAACTCCAGGCTAAGGTAAGTCTACAAAATTAGTGAGTCAAGGTTACGATATCAACTCCAGGCTAAGTTAAGTCTACAAAATTAGTGAGGTCCAGGTTACGATATTTCAAAACCTCCAGGCTTAAGGTAAGTCTTCAAAATTAGTGAGTCAGTTACGATATTCAAACTCCAGGCAAGTTAAGTCTTCAAAATTAGTGAGTCCAGGTTTACTCGATATCAACTCCAGGTTAAGGTTTAAGTCACAAAATTTAGGGAGGTCAAGGTTACAATATCAACTCCAGGCTAGTTTAAGTCTACAACAATTAGTGAGTCCAGGTTATGAATCAAATTCCAGGCTAAGGTAAGTCTTCAAAATTAGTGAGTTCCAGGTTACTATATCAACTTCAGGCTAAGGTAAGTCTACAAAATTAGTGAGTCCCAGGTTACGATTATCACTCCAGGCCTAGGAAGTCTTACAAAATGAGTGAGTCAAGGTTACGATATCAACTCCAGGCTTAGTAAGTCTACAAAATTAGTGAGTCAATGGTTACAATATCACTCCAGGCTAAGGTAAAGTCTACCAAAATTAGTGAGTCCAGTTACATATCAACTTCCAGGCTAAGGTAAGTCTTACAAATATTAGTGAGTCAAGGTTACGATAATTAACTCCAGGGCTAAAGTAAAGTCTATAAAATTAGTGAGTCCAGGGTTACGATAAACTCAGGCTAAGGTAAAGTCTTCCAAAAAATTAGTGAGTCAGGTACGATTCATCAAACTCCAGGCTAGGTAAGTCTTTCAAAGTTAAGATGAGTCCAGAGTAGCTTACGATATCCAACTCTTATAGAATACAAAATAAAAAAGAAAGAACTTAAAACTGGGGATTAAGAATTTACTTTTGCAATAAGCAGAAATTAATATCAGCAGGTTTCGTCTTCAGCTTTTACTTTTATAAACATTTTCAAAAAACGATTGTAGCTCCGCACAGGCCAAGGGACAACAGGTCAGAGGTCAAGGGTCAGGGATTCACAGTATTAATAGCTAACAAAGTTTCTTTATCTTCCACAGAGATGATGAGTTGGTAAGACGACGGAAGACGGGATGGAGATTTATGAAGATTGAAGAAGATGTGAAAGCTTCACATTGATGAAACATAAGTTATTACGAAAGTTGTTCAAAATTTGGTGCAAAATAGAATAATTGGCCATTTTTGAAGGAGTTTTCTCATCATGATAGGATATCATATATGACAGTTTGTATTGGTATATCACAACTCAGCTTAATTTAATCGCTGTGGGTCATGTCTACCCGTACTGTTTGATAATTCATATATTTACCATTACCAGGAATGTACAATGTGTCGAAGTTATACATGTTTTAATATTGTCCTTTTTTGTTACCACCATTCGACCCTATAAGCTCCCATGTGTCTATAAGTGACGTCCTTTTTTTGAGGCCTCACTTTCTTTTGTACAGGCATAAAAAAAGTTCCAAAACTACCCGTCTTATTCAGCACCTTTTTTTTTTTTTTCCAAACGCTTCGTGGGTGCTTATTGGGTCAAATAGGGTAGATTATTTTTTTAATTATTCAGTAGTTCTGTTTTTGCTAGAATTAATTTCTGAAATTTAATTCACCAGCTTAACAAATTTATGTTACTAAATTTACCAGAAATATTGGTTCGCTGAGTTGAGTTTGTATGTGTCATGTAGTTTATATCGCTATAAACAACATAGATATCTCTGTAACTTTTCAATGTGGAAACAAAATGAGAAATTAACATGTGTCTTTGATAATTTGGCTGTTGTGATTTGTCATGAAGTTGTCTTCTTGTTGATTATTATACCTGTTATTATATATAAACTGCTATGTTTATCGTGGTAATGTTGTGTGCAGCAGTCTGTAAATTCCTGTAAGATTTGGTTCAGTCTAAATGTGAGATATCAAAAAATGTATCTTTTCTCGTATTTTCCTATTAATCTCATATAAATATAATGCTCATATATTAGACGGATGTTCAGTTCAAACTTAAGTCTCTTGAACCTTTCATTTATTGGACTGGTGAATGTTTCTGCATTAGAGAGCTATTGCCTTGTTCTCATAAATGGCATTGTCGTGTACCTATTCAATGTTTGGAGCAACATGGACATAGCATATTATACATAGACAAAATGCAAAGTCACACGTGATTTGTGACTATCCATTGATTTTGAACCCCAAAGCCAATGCCTGCAACATCAATTTCCTTCTAATTTTTGATTGTTGGGTATTTTTTTTCTCATGCTGATTACAGTAATTTGTATCATTTATTATATATTTTGAAAATAAGTCATGTATTAATTAGAGTAAAACAGGATTTTAATACATGTATTGGTATACATGATATATACAGTGCTATGAGGTCATGTAAGGCGAATAAAGTAAATTATATGGAATATTAATGGATTCTTTTTTTGTGTATAATTCAATATGCATTCTTGTAAATAAGCATTTGTGAGTGGCTTAAAACCTTTCCCATGATCTATCCATAATGTAAAAAAATAATTTTGTAGTTGTAATGTCATCAGCTGTGTGCTGGCATGAAGGTGCTACCAAAGTTTGTTTCAAGATGAATGACCTTACCTTTATTTAGGACCTGAGACAAGGTTCTCAAAGTGACCTATCTTAAATCGCCTTTTTTTTTTCCCTGTCGTCTGTCCGTCGTCCGTCGTATGTCCGTAAACAATTTACATTTCAACTTTTCTTCTCCAAACTGCTGAAGCAATTTCAATGAAATTTTGCACAAACCTTCTAAGGATAAGGGCCAATCAAAATTGTTTGAATTTATATTGGTCCCCACCCAGGGAGCTATGGGGAGGGGCTAAAAAGGGGTAAAATTTGACCTAAAATTTCAAAAAATCTTCTCTCCACTCACAAGATGTTGATGGAATTAAATACCTCTTCATAGTAGAAAGGTCCTAAGGTCCTTTAACAAAAAATTGTGAATTATTATGACCCTGGGGTCTCAGGTTTCCCCCTGGGGAGGGGTTAGTTTACTATTAGTTTATATAGGGAAAAACAAACATTTTTGATATTATTGATCATTTGTAATAGGGAAATGAGTCAAATATGTCAGAATTATCCGTTATGAGATGGCCATTGAATCCTATTAACCAAAAATTTTCCATAAACTGACCCCCAGTGGCCTAGGGGCGGGGTCAAAAGGGGTCAAAAGGCTATTAACTTCAAAAATCTTTCTTGCTGAAATCCTGGAAATGGTAGATAATCACATACTCTTCGTAGATGGAAAAGGTCTTGAGGTCCATACAAAAATTGTGAATATATGACCCCGGGAGGTCTTCAGGTTTCCCCTGGGGAGGGGGTTAAGTTTACTATAGTTTATATAGGGAAAACACATTTTGAGTATTAGTTTGATCATTTGTAATAGGGAAATGAGTCAAATATTGTCAGAATTATCCCGTATAGATGGCCATTGAAGTCATATTAACCAATTTTCATAACTTGACCCCCAGGGGCCTAGGGCGGGCTAGTCAAAAAGGGGTTCAAATAGGCTATAACTTCAAAATCTTCTTTCTGAAATCCTGGAAAATGGTTTTAGAATCACTATCTTCGAAGATGGAAAGTCATGAGGTCTTTTACAAAAAGTTGTGAAGATATGACCCTGGGTGGTCTCAGGTTTCCCCTGGGAGGGGGTTAAAAGTTGTCTATAGTTATATATAGGTCGAAAACACATTTTTGAAGTATTATTTGACATTTGTAATAGGAAATGAGTGCAAATATTGTCAGAATATCCGTATGAATGGCCATTGAATCCTATTAACCCAATTTTCCATAACTGACCCAGGGGCCTTAGGGGTGGGGCAAAAGGGGTCAAATAGGGCTATAACTACAAAAAACTTCTTTGAAATCCGAAAGTAGGAAAACACATACTCGATAAGATGGAAAGGTCTTGAGGTCCTTTACCAAAATTTGTGAATTATATGACCCGGTGGTTCTCACGTTTCCCCCTTGGGGAGGGGGTCAAGTTTACTGGGAAACCACATTTATGAGCAATATATTTTGCTCATTTTACATAGAAAATGAGAAGTCGAAACTTGTTTAAGAATTATTAGCCTGAGATAACATTTTAATATTTCATAATCTTTATTGGGTCCTGCGTCAACCCCTCGGGCAGAGGGGCGGGGCCAAAAGGGGCAATAGCCTGTAAACTTTAAAAAATTTTTCTCTTCTTAAATACTGTAAATGTAGAACCAATACTTCTTCTTAGCATGGACAAGGTCTTAAGGGTATATATGTTTTTATGAAAATTGTGAATTATATGACCCATCACGTTTTCCCCTGGGGGAGGGGGTCAAGTTTCTATAGTTTATATAGGAAAAACACATTTATTGAGCAATTTTTTGCTCAATTTTCATAGGAAATGAGTCAAACTTGTTTAAGGAATTATTTAGCCTGAGATAACATTTAATATTAATCTATATTTGTTCCCTGCAACCCCCTCAGGGCACAGGGGCGGGCCAAAAGGGGCAAATAGGCTAAAACTTAAAAATCATTTCTTCTTAATACTGGAAATTGGTAGAATCAAATACTCGTCATTAAAAAAGGCAGGTCTTAAGGTTGTTTATGAAAATTTGTGAATTATATGACCCTTTGGGTCTCAGGTTTCCCCCTGGGGAGGGGTAAGTATTACTGAGTTTATAAAGGGAAAAAGACGACATTTTTGAGCATTTATTTAAGTCATAAATAGAAATAGTCAATGTAGTCTAGAATTATCCCTATGTGATGACCATGAATCTGATTACCAATTTCTATGGACTGACCCAAGGGGCCTTAGGGGCGGGCCAAAACGGGTCAAATAGGCTAAAAACTTCAAAAATCTTTTCTGAATTCTGGAACTGGTTAGAATTCAAATACTCTGCATAGATTGAAAGGTTCTTAAAGTTCCTTACAAAAATTGTGAATTTCATGGCCCTGGGTCCCATGTTTCCCTCTGGGGCAGGGGGTCAAGTGTTACTTAGTGTTAGTATAGGAAAAACACATTTATGAAACATTATTTGCCTATTTTCATAGGAAATTTAGTCAAAACTGGTTAGATTATTAAGTCTGAGATAGCCATTTTTAACATCAATATCCATTATTGGTCCTTTGGCCGACCCCAGGGGCCAGAGGAGGTGGCAAAGACCGGCGAGGCCAAAAGGGGTCAAAATGGGATAACATCAAAATCTTTCTTCTGATTTCACAGATTTGATGGAACCAAATAATCTTCATAGAATTAAAAAAGTCAAATTGATAAAATCACTGACTGACTCCAAGGGCCTGATGGGCAATATATAGTGTTTATATTGCATGTCTTTGTGATTCATTCTGTATCTGAAACACAGGTGACCGTTTAAGGCCCATGGGCCTCTTGTTCAAGGTCACATGAGTCAGATAGGCTGATATAATTAAATGACTTTTGTTAAGCCAAATGACCTTGACCTCCCATTCAGGTCATATTGTTTTAAATTGGTTTAAAATCTTTTACACGGACTTCTTGTCAAAAACTAGGAGACCTGATACTTGGCCTGTGTCATGCTGCTTATGAAGGCGCTACCATGTTTGTTTCATTTCAAGCCTTCAGGATTTAAATGGGCTAAAAACTTTTAAACGACTTCATTTAACTAAAGAGGGCCTAGAGAACGATATTGGGCTGTGACATGGGCTAGTAACGAATAACTAACAGAAAATCGACTTGATGGAAGTTTATTTCATTGGGGACTGTTGCCGGAATTGTAACAGCAAAGTTCTACATATGGTATGTCAGTATATCTTATGTTCTTCAATTTTCACTGTAGCTCAAATTTGCCTTCAAACAAACAGGTTTTTTTTTTAAATACTCACAGGAACCACTTCATTATATTACTGAATAGCCGGCTAAAACAATTTAGCATTTCATACATGTATTTCAATAAATTGTTGGGACATTTGGATGAGTTTCAACGTATTTAACAGAATCCTTGAATTCACCAAATTTTGAGAAAACCAATTTAAAGGCCGTATTGGACTTTATCAGTTGTATACGGGGTATACGTCTATTAAATACCACTTTTTAGCACACATTATTTCTAAAATCAAGTTAAAGAACACAATGATTATTGTCAAAGGATGAATATATATCATTTAATTTTAAACTTTACCTAAATCATTTTTATATTTAGGGTCTCAAGCCTTTAAGAACTTGACAAGGACGTAGTTTAATAGATCTAAGGATTTGTTGCGCATTGAATTGAAGGTCAAGGTCATTTATATTAACAAATTTTATTCCTTCTACATCACCACTACAGGCCATATATAAGGTATTCTAGCTTTTCCTAAAACTTAAAAGGGGACAATTAAGTGAGGCTAATTTCTGCTTACATAAACCATATACAATATGTACGCTGTCCCACAGCACGATGTCAAGTCACAAAACAAAAACAATGCAAAACCATCGAGGAGTTGATGAAATTGGTTTTAGACAGGAAGGCATGTACCTAGTAAGGTAAATACACTGTGTTACGTTAATGATTTGAGTACATATAGTTCTTGGTAAAAAGTTGCCATTCAACTCCTCGAGCATGGCAAGTGTCGCAGTACAAGACGTCAACCACAATATGTTGTAGTGGCAGAAAGCGTCTTTCGTCCGTTCGTCCAATATTTTCTGTTTACCGCTATTTCTCAGCAGTGAGCTGAAGCGGATCTTTATCAAATTTCACCTGTAGGGTTTCCTTTAAGCTCTAAGCTGTCCCTATTGCATTTTGGGACCAATCGGTCGATAAATGGCCGCCAGGCAGCCATTTCTTGAAATTTTGATTTTGAAGTTTGTTTACCGCTATTTCTCAGAAAGACAAAAAGGATTCTCTCTTAAATTTCACATGTAGGCTCCCCTTAGGGCCCTGTGTGGCATATTTGCATTTTTGGGACCGAATCCGGTGAAAACGATGCCGCCAGCCAGACATCTGGATTTGATAGTTAAGAGTTTTTTACCGCTATTTTCTCAGAAAGTACTGTTGTGCATGTTGCAATGTTGGACTGATCGCGTTAACAAGGATGGCTGAAAGGATGGCCACCTTGGATATTGACAATTGAGTTTGATTATACCGCTTGTACTTACTGAAGGGATCTGACTCATAATGCCATGTGCAGGTTCCCCTAGGGTCTAGTTTTTTGTGGTTTTTTTTTTTACATTTTGGACCAAATCGCTGTGAACAAGATGATAGTTGAGTTTGTTACTGTTAATATATCTCAGAAAGTTAATCAAAGGATCTTTTCCCATATTCCATGTAGTAAAAGTTTTTGGAAAAGCAGAGAAAGGGACCCCTCTTCTCCATTTTTCAAAGACGTTAGGTTCATTCTTTTGGTGGACGCCAAGGATCCCTCTGGGAATCACTTGTTAATTAAAGTTCAGATTTCTTTTGCCTTTCATTCCATAGCAAGTCCAATTATACGAATAATGGCAGCTTGCCTGTGTTATAGGCGTTTGTTAGAAAAGGGTCCGGCCTAAAGTGACCGAATATAGCAGTATTTTTCCCAGGCCAGTTCAAAACAGTCAGTTCAAAAACAGTCAGTGCCCTCCAAGAAACTTTCAGTAAATGGAAAAGTTTAAAATGTCGAGCCTCTTAGGGGACCATGATTGCGAATTACTCGGAAAAATACTAAATCGTTATGATACATGTACATTAATTGTATCTTCAAATACCATCGGTAGGTCTACATGTCGATTTCATGAGCAATGAACCCCGAAACACACATTTTTCATTTATCAACCTAGAAATACGTCAAATATTTCCTTCCAATCAGTTTTTTTAGACAAAAATGATTTGATTTTGCATCTGTATTCTAGTTACAACCATATATTTACAGTTGCACTGACATGTACTCGATAACCATGCTTCTAGTATTTATCATTATCAGTGTATAAATTATTAGTACAACATGCTGCAGCGCTGAGCGATTCTTGTACCGGGAATATAGCAAACGTGGGGTTATGACCCCACTTTTAGTTGGAACATATGAATGACCCGATTTCAATCAAGCTGTTCAATCAATTCGTTGACGGATTGACGAGAAAGAACAGTTTGGGTATCTAAAAAAATGCAACTTTCCGAAATAAATAATATTCATTCCACGTAAAAAAGCTGTAAATATAAGGAAACGGATTTTATTTTGTGAGGTTTATTTTTTTTTTGTTGAGGTTATGAGGGTTGTACGGCCCTGCAGGTAGGGTGTTAAATTTGTACCTGCTGCCCCTACTGCATGACGTAAAAGGCGATAAATAGGATATTATCTCTTTCTTCCTAATAACTTTATCTTTCCTAATGCCTCCCTCGGCCACCACTTTTGGTCTTGAGTTGAGGCGTTCGCCCTGTGAGGAAGGCTACGAAGATGGGTTTGTCCATGCCGGACACACCAAAGGGACTATAACAGTTGGTAGTTTCTGCTCCTGCTTATCAGTCAGCATACGGGGCGCTGGACGACTCGTTCGCGACCGATTGTCCAGGTATTATTAAATAGAATGTGACCAGCAGGGTGGGTGTGTCTGCTGGTAGACTTCAGGCGCATGCTTCCTGATGGATTCATCGTAGCACTATTAAAAAGGCATCAATTTACAATACCAGGAAAAAACAACATGGAAGTACTGCCCACAAAACATAACACGCAAACACACTGCCATACATGGGGTCCTTAACTGACCATAGCTGTAGAACTCTAGGACGTTATTATGTATTCAAACATAAAAACAAACAAATGAGGTTATAATGATAATGGAACACTTGAAATTATTTAACCCGGGATAATAACAAGATATGATTTAATGAATACTGACTTGTGATATTTGATTGAACGAACGAAGGACTGACGGACGAATACCACGAACGAATGACTCTGAATACCGAGTGAGGTTAAGCCTTTGGATTAGTTTGAGTTTCAGAAGTTTCAAGCAAATAAAGCTTACCAATGGTTATTATTTTTTGTAACCATTTTGAACATTATGTTTTATTTCAGTACTTAGGAGTAATTTTACACGTACAAAACCTACTCATCTAGTCACTTTCCTTCTGTCGAGCGCGATTAATTAACATGGAGCGGTACTTACCGTTTAGGCAGATTCTTCTGACATAATACATGTACACGTACCTATCATTTACTTACAGAGAATAAATGGAAATAATGTAATTTGTGAATTTCATATATTACAAAACTTATATGATCCATAAAATGAGTTAAATTTATGAGTGGAAAAGAAATTAATAGGGAGCTATTTGAAGTATCAACCTTTATTAAGATGGACGGTTCATTCATAACAATACATTTGAATAGGAAAATATTGTTAACGCCGCCGTAGCTGGTCCAAGCCTGTGTTGAGAAAGGAGGAGGGGAAGATCTTGAGTAGAGATACATATGTACTAACCTAAGGCTGGAGTTGGTGCGAGTTCTAGTTCCTGATTCCGTTTAATAAACGGAACTAGGAACCAGACCCGAGTTCCGTTTAAGCTTATACGGAACAGGAACCAGACCCGAGTTCCGTTTTAAGCTTATTACGGAACTAGGAACCAGACCCGAGTTCCGTTTGACAAACATGCTGGCCAACGAGCGGAAGTTCCGTTTATTAAGATCTTGAGTAGAGATACATATGTACTAACCTAAGCTGAAGTTGGTTGCGAGTTCCTAGTTCCTAGTCCGTTAATAAACGGAACTAGGAACCAGACCCGAGTTCCGTTTAAGCTTATACGGAACTAGGAACCAGACCCGAGTTCCGTTTTAAGCTTATACGGAACTAGGAAACCAGACCCGAGTTCCGTTTAAGCTTATACGGAATAGGAACCAGACCCGAGTTCCGTTTGACAAACATGCTGGCCAACGAGCGGGTTCCGTTTATTAAGATTCCTACCTGTAACTGCATGTTCAAATTACAATATTATATACAAGATCGAACTTAAAACTTTCCATGAATAATACAGCACAGAATTAATCTCCTTAACATAAATTTCCTTAAACGGATCTGACAACTAGACTCCAGTTCCGTTTAACTTAAACGGAACTATAACCAGACCCGAGTTCCGTTTAAGCTTATAACGGAACTAGGAACCAGACCCAGTTCCGTTTAACAAACATGCTGGCCAACGAGCGGAGTTCCGTTTATTAGGATTCCTACTTGTAAACTGCATGTTCAATTACATATTATATACAAAGAATCGAACTTAAAACTTCATGAATAATACAGTACAGAATTAATCTCCTTAACACAAATTTCCTTAAACGGATCTGACAACTAGACTCCAGTTCCGTTTAACTTAAACGAACTAGGAACCAGACCCGAGTTCCGTTTAAGCTTATACGAACTAGGAACCAGACCCGAGTTCCGATTTAACAAACATGCTCGGCCAACGAGCGGAGTCCGTTATTAGGATTCCTACCTGTAACTGCATGTTCAAAACATATTATATACAAGAATCGAACTTTAAAACTTCATGAATAATACAGCACAAAATTAATCTCCTTAACACAAATTCCTTAAACGGATCTGACAACTAGACTCCAGTTCCGTTTAACTTAAACGGAACTAGGAACCAGACCCGAGTTCCGTTTAACAAAAGTACTGGTCAACGAGCCGAGTTCCGTTTATTAGGATTTCTACCTCTAATTGCATGTTCAATTACAATATTATATACGGGAATCGAACTTAAGCTTACATCATTAATACAGAACAGAATTAATATCTAATAACAGAATTTCCTTAAACGGATCTGATACTAGACCTCAGTTTTCGTTTTACTTAAACGGAACTAGGAACCAGACACGAGTTCCGTTTAACAATTTATATTTTTCTGATATTTTAATATTCTGTTAAATTGATGTGCATTTTATCGAACTTCATGCATAAACCAAAACTGCCTTTGAAATATACATGATATGTACTGTAAATAGCGCGTCCGACTCCCGGGACCAGGTCGAGGGGACGTCAGTTCCCAAAAGGTGTGATCGTATAGTTTTGATTTACAATCCCCACGACACCGGTCGCAACGATCCCGAGAGTTTGAGACACGCACACACGCTGAGTGATTACAGACAGCTCAATCCCAAGTTCATAAGGAGTGGCGGAGCAATTAACTACACATCAACAAACACTTACATGAAGTTAAATGGAGATTTATTCTATTAATTAACTAGATCAACTTAAAACAGTGATACATATAAACGGTAAACAAGTAAGTAAAGTAATACACAAGAAAAACGGTTTCAGTATACGAACACCCCTTATAGATTATATAGGACCTATCGATAACGGTACTCTACCCTATACCTATAAACTTATACACTACACCCCACCTCCGGTAAACACTAGCAACAGCCCCACTCCCTAACTAACGTGTATACACCCCCACGTGCCCTTACGTTTACGTACTAATGTACGTGTGCTGTTGTCAGCACTGTGTAGCTGTTATCAGCTCCTGAGGTGGGAAAGGTATCTCTCCCTGGGTGTTGGCGGTTACCCGGCCATGCAAGTCGTCCATTTATGAGTGAATGAAGAGTTTTACGTACCGTGACGCTAAATATAACGTTTCGGGGCACGAGACGTCCAATTTAGCTGTGCAGCCCCTTTTATAACCCCCTTCCCATGTCCTATTTGCGATGTCGCACACCCATCTTGATTGGTCTAATCTATGGCATAGCGCAGTGAGCGCGGAACCTCATCCGGCAACTCACCGATATCCTGTTAGTCTTGAGGGTAAACACCAAGTTAACCTAGATTGCTCAAGGATACAAATCATAGCCGCTATTATAATACTCAACCGGAAACGCACGCGGAATGTTTATATACATAGCCCTACCCTACCGTGTTCATATTCAAACAGATGAAAGGGACCACATCAACTATGGCACACACACTAAAATAATCAAACATCATATATAAAGGCGAGTGACCTATATTCCCACAGTACCTATTGATCTTGGTTAGAAATATCCTTCCATGAGTCAACTAAATAGATCACAAAGAATCACCTGTTTTATGAAGATATTGTCACAAAAACAATTGGAAATAGTAAAACAGGCTCCACGATTTCCTTAATTTTAAATCTCCATCATATAATGATGCTTTCAATATCATATGATTATGAGTGCTATGCAATAGCGGTAGAGAGTCAGTCCCAGTATTTTTACAATTTTGAATTCCCACTAAGGATGCTACCATCGCAATATGAGTACTTTCCATACTTAATTTCAGAGAAAAAGTCGTTTATATTGGAAATAAACAAATTGACCCCCTCAGGCCCAAGGGGATAAGCCACACCCTTTGTATAATTTTGTATCCTCACCCCATACAGATACTACCTTTGCAATATTTTTGTTATATATCGTGCTAAGTTTTAGAGAAGAATCTTTTATAAGAAATTAAATTTTTAATGTTAAGCCACTTTTCATGATATAATACTTACCATAACTTTAGAATTCAAATACACTACATACACCAATTTGTATAGCCCTGAAAACATATATTTGAGAATCCCGTCTCCCTACCGTACCTTATTTCGTACTCGACGAGAGTACTGTATATATATAATGGTGTCCCTTCGTAAAAACCTCTATGTAGCACGAGGCCAAATGACAGAGGAGGAAAGGGGAGGAGGACAGAAGGGTGGAACCCCATAAAGTTATTGTTTGTTTTACATCATGTAAATTGGTTTTACATTGAAAAACCTCAATTTCTTTTCAGTAATACGCTACCATAACTTTAGTACGCGAATTTGTCTTACCGTAATGGAGAGCCGAAGCCAGGCAGCCCAGTCAAATGGCTAATGTAGGGGACATGCTCCAGGCAGAGAATATAAAACAGGTTGAGTGAACAAAGGAAAAAACGGATATACCTCCCCGTGGAAAGAGGGTGTTACCATTGTCAAACCTGCTCGCATAAGGTTAAAAGACCATATATGTATATAATGTATACTGAGGAGGAACAGTCACAGACTGAGTCATCGAAACTGGGCCCAAGGAAAACAGTCCATCAGAGTGGAAGGACAGAGACCGGAGGTGAAAGTAGACTGACCACGCCAAACGGCAGAAGACATGATGTCCTGGTACAAGGACATATTGCGGAGAGCCAAAGAAGTCGCAAGGGCTCTAACCTCATGAGCCCTCACCTTTCATTTCGCATGATATTGGTCATTAGACGGCTCATAAGCAATCTTGATCACCTGACATATCAATATGGAGATGGACTGGGAGGAGATATCCTGCTGACCCTGTTTTTAGGTCCCGACAGGAACAAGCACATCGATAATTCTCCCCAGACTCAATAGAGACTGAAAGGAAAGGCATTCTAATGGAATGGGGCGAAAAACTTGGTTCCAATTTTTTGTCCAAATTGCAGGATCAGTGAGAAGAGTAACGGCAGAGCTAGCTCTTGCCCAAGAAATACGCGAAGAGCGAAAAGACAATGCATAAATATCACTTATCCTGTGGCCTGAGGCAACAGCAAGCAGGAAGACAGTCTTAAAAGTTAAAAACTTTATGGCGACTGATCCTAAAGGCACATTAGAAGCCGAAGCCCCCATTTGTGACTCTAACACGAGTTCTAGGTTCCACTGTGGAGCTGACGTTAGGCCTGTCCAGATTGAACCCCCGAATCAAGACAGACAAAGAAATGAAGATCCTACCTCTGGTCTACCACGGAAAGAAAATACACTGGCAATAGCTGTGCGACAGCCTGCAATAGTACATGATTGCGCTCCCTAAACAACAAGGAGAAGGAAACTCGCAATCAGCTGGGCAGAGGCCATGACCGGATCAATTTTCCTGACGATACACCCATCAAAGAAGATCTTCTAGCGTGACAAGTAGACGGCAGAGGAGAAAGAGCTTATTGATCGTGCGATGCGAGCTGACATATCGAAGAAAAGCCTGTCTGAGCTAGGACTCCTGAAATCATGTCAAAGCATGAAGGTAGCGTCTGGGGCCGATTCTAACGAAAGACATTGGTTTTTTGGTGGAGAACAAGAGGACGAGCCACCAGAAACGACAAGAGCGCCGAAAACCAGGGTTGTCGCGGCAACAGTGGCGCTATCGGAAAGAGGGAGCAATAATGCTCCCGAAACCTCTGTAGAACCCTGCGTCCACGGCCCAGCCACTTGGTTTGGCACGGAGACACAAGGTTGACAACTGACTATTGAGAAAAGAGGCAAAAAGGTCGAGGGATATAGATTGCCGTTCTGTCATAACCAGCTGGCGCCGCATGGAGATTATCCGCCAGAACATTTGCCCTTCCTGCAAGATGCTTGACTAAATTGTTAACTGCATTTCCTTAATAGATAGGATAAATACGGAAATAGGGATAGCGAGGGCACAAAGGACGTAAGCTGATGTCCCTGTCTCTCCAGATAAGCGACCACAGTAGAGTTGTCCGTAGCCATTTAAACCGCATTGGAATGCAGAATCCTCTAAAAAGTCTGCAGAGAAAACAGAACAGCCATCATCTTTTGCATGTTTTCCAGACCACTCTATCGACTGGCAATGGATGTCGAGGGAAGCCATAACACTTCAATGAACGCGTCCATGAACATGGTCACGGTGGGAGCTGGCATGGACGACAACGAAACCCCCTGAAGAACATTTGTAATTGCCTTTCAGAGTACCACCGAGCAAACCCCTTGAGTTGAGATAACACAGAATATTTAGAGACCAACGCATTTCGACGAGGACCGGCCGATGAAGGTCAGAGGAAGATATCTGGCCTTCTCGAATTTGGAAAGGTGGAATGACAATACTATGAACCGTGTGGAAACGGTTTCGCTAGAAGACAATGTTTTAAGAAGGGGCACCTCATACTCTTTAAGGAACTAAGCCATCTTTAAGCAAAAGTTTCGTGACCAGACGGGTGTTCCGATCCACAGATTCCCGAACTTGATGGATCATTATCAATTCGTCGACATAGTTGTGAACATGTCTTCCCTAGAGTGCAGAAATCACAGCAGTTGATGGGACACCAAGCTCCCAACCTCTTGCGGATCAGAAATATTCTGGAATAGAAGCCGAGTGTGTAGTCCATAATAGGCACTCCTCGACCACGCCCTTTAAAAGCATGGTCCTTACTTCCTCCCGGATGGAAACTGCCTTCTCCGGATCCCCGAAGGAGGGAAAAAATACATACTTTGACACAAAGTGTGGATGCCGCAAGTATGGAATGCCAAACCGCTTCTTCACTACAGAAAAGGCTCAAGAGTCCTGTGTGATATTCTTCCATTGACTCTAGAAGAAGGTGGACTGACGATCTCCTACAGGAAGATGAAAACGAGGAATATCGAGACCTTCACAGATGGAGAATTGTTGCCTAACCCAAACCCTAATTAACGAGAGGAGGACTTGAATCTGAGACTGGCTGAATTCTCAAGAACAGACCTTTCGTATGGAACGATCAAGGACGGAGAAACGAATCAGGAACTTTTCGCTTGTCCCATGAGGGTTTGTACTCTTCCTACCCTTCTCAATGTTACCCTTGAAATAAGGCTTTGACTTCGGTCGCATATAACAGTGGGAGCAGAATTTCTAGCCTTCTTCTTTGGTGGTGCTGACCTCTGTGAGGTAATGGCCTTCAACCTCTGAATTCTCTTCAAAAAGGGAAGAAGGGACCACGTCCTGCTTCAAATCAGAACAGAAGGAAGAGTGAGCTCTGAGAAAGGGTAATCAACAAACTGGACCGGTAAGGTTCTTCTTCAGAGCGGTTTTGTTTTTCAAAACAGAGAGAAACGCCTAGCCAACAAGACATTGACGAGCAATGACACCTTCAAAGAAGCCAATGCTCTCAATGTCCTGTTCAGGGCAGAAGTATTTAAGTTTATATATGACATTCTGGATGGAGAGACGCAACAGCCTCTCCATCTTGTGGTTCTCCTTGGAGCCGAACACTACCTGGTTCACTGACCAAGTTTCCCGTGTTCAACACTCACGCTTAGCTGGCAAAGAGGACGGCAGTCTATCGTGTATTGCATAACCAGGGGCTTGAACCTTTGACCAAAACTGAGTGCAACAGGGCTAACCTAAGCGTGCGAGATGAGGAAAAATTCTTCTTCATAACTCAAGTTAAGATATGAATGCCATTGACCACTTTTTCTTGTTAGATAAACACCCGTCAAAATGTCCAATGAAAAATATCTAGTAAACATCTTATTACACGTGGGAATCATAATAAAACAAACTCAACGCATTGGTCAGTAAAAGCACGTGAACTGAATATGGAATTTGAGAGCGGGCTAAAAGGAACTCGGGTCTAATTCCTAGATTCGTATGATCTTAAACGGGACTCGGACATGGTTTGTCGACTCCGTTTCTAAGGTAGCAGTGTACAGTAAGACCGAATGGCCATGGGTGAGATTTTTATTAAGCAGAAAGCACCTGTTTTATTATATGCATAAAAATTAAAAAATGTATATGTCCTAAAATTGGTGAATTCAATCTAGAGAATTATATGCAAGCTTCACATTTGCATAAAGAAAATTCCCCAAAATGGGTTCGAGATTAATGGTTTAGAGGATATCCGAATGTGCGTCTAAGATGGAAAAAACTCAATACTGTAGCAGCAGAAATTGATAGCCGGGGTACGAGGTAAGATTGCTCAAAAGTTTAATGATATACCTATGTCGAAATAGGCTCAGTTCCGCTATCACGGCAGTGATGCTTGGTTTTAAATTTTGGGTTGAAAATCCCAATTTTTTGCATTTTTTTCAAAAAAAAAACAAATTTGGTTACCATGGTTTTTACAGGCTCACAACACCACAAAAGCAGACTTGTCAAAAATGAACTCTGCATAACAATTGCAAATGTGTGTAGATTAAAAATTTATATACTTTGATATAGATGTCATTTAAGGTTAAAAAGCTGTGTGTATAATTAATGCCTGCACTTAATTTTGCTGAATTTTTCAAATCTACTGTACACTGCCACCTAAGCTATATTCAGTTTTACTGTGATCATATGTTCCTAAAGGTTCCGAAGACGATTACTGTAAAATGCTAGAACACTGACACGTCAAAAAAGGAACCGCTCAAGGTGCTTTGCGATTAGGAAAAGTAATATCTGACAATGAAATGTACAATTAAAGCTCTGATTTCGAAATGATTGATGACAGTATAGTACAAGAGATCTTAGAGGATTCTTGGCGCCTACCAAAGAATGATGTATGTCTGACGAAAGAGGAATATTTTCTCTGCTTTTTAAACTATAAATATTAAAATCCAAGATGGCTACCTCTTGGCCATCTTGTTGATTTTGTTTTCATTAAGTTGTATGACCCATTTGGGGCTATCTTGTTGATAGATCGGTTCAAAAATGCCTTATACGCAACTAGGAACCTAGGGGAAACCAACCTCTGAAATTTCAGACAGATCCCTTTGGTGCTTTCTGAGAAATAGAGATAAACATCTTCAACTTCCAAAATCAAAGTTGTTTCTTTGTCGGCCATCATGTCGATTGGCCCTAAAATGTAATATGCAGAACAGGGGCACTAAGGTAACCTACATCTGTAATTTAAGACTTCTTGGTAACAAAAAAAACTAAAAAAGGACAGGCGGACGGACGTACAGACGGACGGACAGATAGACCGACAACCTGATTACTATAAGGCACCCGTATTGCTATACGGGGCCCTATTAAGCATCAGGATATTCATTTAAGTCTTTAAAGCAATGTATTAGGCCAACATCGGCTTAAACAGAACTAGGATCTGGTTCCTAGATCCGTATAATATTAAACAGAACAGAACAGGTTTTAGTCCAGGTGCCAAATGGTGATTTTCCACCTAAACTAAAAAAAATAGTTCGCATAAATGTTTTTGCACAGAAATGTTCTTTAACATGTCCTACATCAGAAACTGGATGATGCCACCGTGGCATCATTGGGGAATTTGAAATATTCAAGATGGCGGACAAGATGGTTGACAAACTGCAACACTGATATATTTTCATCCTAACTTGAAATTCTTGCTATAAAATCATCAATTCTTTATGCAATTCGATAATCTTTTGTGTAAATATTCATCACATCGTCATTGAACATAATTCTTAATATAATAAAGTTACCTCTTATAATTAATGTTTAATTAATAAGTTAATTAATATAATTTTCAAATCGGTTACTGAATGAAAAAATTGCTCCGTTTTATTAGTTATTACATGTCGATTGGTATTTTGTAATTTTCATTAAGACAATATTTTAGATTTCGCTGGTTTCGGTGTTTATACTGTTTTAATTATACCTTTTTTGCCCATTGTATGATTATAGAAGGCGACCTTTGGGTTTTGATATTTTCTTTTCTTCCTAACGTCTTCCTTGACACACCTCACTTTAGTTTTGGCCGCCTGAGTTGACCGTTTAGAAAGGCTTTGCGAACTGTTACTTGCATAAGACACGCCACTTTACTGTCAACGTACTTATTTGAGTGACTTGCGCTACAATCAATACTTTTTTTACAGAATACAAATGTACATTGCGCTTAGCATTCAACAGAAAGAGAGTGAGATGACCATAGCCGATGTCAGAATATATGACCGACTGGGATGTATTTGGCAACATGTTTCAGTGAGAAAGCACTAAAGGTTTCCACCATTACAAAAGACACTCTTGATCATATCACAGCCACCCGAACCAAAGGTATCCCACAAAGCAACATATGTAGGGTAGACCGTTCTTAAAATGACAATTTCTTTGAATAGGAATACGTAATCAGCCAACCAACACTTTTAGTATTTACAGATTTCATTCTACCCAAAATGGAATTACCCATTCAGCAGTCATTTTGAAATATAGTTATAAGCTCCATGTAATTTTATTTACATCACTAATTTTATTGTAATTATTGGTAAGATGACATGTCCAGTCGTACCTAGTTTAATTGTCCTGCAGGTCGGGCGTTAGAATTGTAACTACTGCACCTATTTCGTGGTCGTAAAAGGCGACTAAATTTAGGATTTTATCTTTTCTCTTCTTCCTAACTGACGTCTGACTCCTAAAATCTCCCTTGACACAACCTCACTTATGGCTTTCGGCTGAGCACTCCCTGTGAGAAAGGTTCTAGGTTTTCCTTGTCCTTGGCTGAGACACAAAAGTCTATAAAAGTGATAGTCTCTGCTGCTGCTTAGTGCTCAGCATAACGGGAGTGGAACGACTTGTCAATATAGTGTGACTGGGTGGGTTGTTTTATTGGTATCTTCGGCGGCATGATTCAGTGATATTATAAAAAGGACAAGAGTTACACTATACAAGAAGACATAACACGAATATACCACACATCCGAGCTTCACAACGCAACAAAATGCATACATGGAATGCCGTCTTAGCACGACCCTACCTGTTAATAGGGCGTTATTTTAATATATAAAAACCATAAACAAACTAACTAATTTATTATGCAATATATCCTTATCAACATAAACTGAAATTATTGAAATTGAATTTATTGATATAAACAAGAATAACTCCCTTTTTTATTTAAATATAAACATTGTGTACATATAATAACAATATTTTATATGTTTCAATATGTAATAAGAAACAGTTCAGAAACAGACAAAAGGTCTACCAAGATATATATTGATAGAGAAATTAAGCTGAATCGTTTACTGGACAAACTTTGATTGTTGATTGATTAGGCTTTTATAAAGTACTATTAACAGCTTAATTCATTATACGATGTGTTGCGTGGGCTCCGAATATCTTGGGAGGCTGCGGTATATGATTAGTGTTGTGTCTACTTTTGCCCCTCTATAGCACTACTGAAGCATGCCATCAAAGTAACCAAATATCACAACCCACCCGGTCACATTAAATAGGGCAACGGGCTAACAGTTGTTCCCATTCTCTTTCTGCTGGCCAGACACTGCCATTTTTAAGACTAATGGGAGGAGACGTAATCCCCAAATGGGCGAGAGTTCAACTATGACAAAAGTTAGGCAGAGATGTTAGGAAGAAAAAGAAAAGATATCAAAATTTAGTCGCCTTAAACGATAATGAAGGGGCAGTAGACGCAATTATTATGCCCTACATACAGAGAAACTGGACAAAGCGAGGTAATTTATAGAATGGATACCTTTGTTTCTTAACCAGTTTGTATATAATTGAGATGCACATAGTTGTTATGAGGCGATGTTGTTGATAAAACATTGAACTTTCAGAATGTCCATAAAACATCTGATTCAGTGCTTTGACGAAACCATTTATTAACCCATTTTAATGTACAATATATCATTCAACGATATCAGTTGAAATACCATATGATATAGTAACTGTGAAAGGGGAATGTTTACTGATGATACTTTAATTTCCAAAAAAAAAACCAGATAAAAAGGTTATATTTATTATATTTGAATTTTGATATTTTTCGAAGACCGTATTGAATTTGTTGTTCTTCCACATTTATCTTAATGAAACTATAAACAGATATTGGTTTATAATATTTATATTCTGTTTTTACGTAATTAGGGATTTCCATTAAGGATGGAAATCCCTATTGTTATTGTTCTGTTTTTTCTTATTATTATTATTATTATTATTATTATTATTCTTATTATTTCCACGAAACCATCTTAACACTTTTTCTCACGAACGGAACAAGGTACGGCGCTCAAATTTGGACACGTTATGTATGTACATGAGAGCTTGAAACGTAAGTTCGATTTTGTACGATAAGGTTCAAGGTCAAGGTCACAGACGTAAAAAACAAATTTTTCGGAACGAAGTTTAAACGCTCATTACTTCATTACCGTACGCTGTACATGGTTCACGTTTAGTTATTCAGACAGATCTTGACATTGCGCGTGCTTTTCCCATGCCATGTTATCAGAGATTATGTCAAGGTCAAGAGTTCGCTACGGGGTCAAACAAAGGTCAAAAACGAAATTTGTCACAGAAAAGTTTTGAATAGCGCATATGACAGATCATGCTCTCAGGAACATAAAATGACCAATTTCAAGGTCATATGATCAAAAATGGCGGAGATATAGGACATCAAAAATCGAATTTTTAGTTTATATTTGTCCTTGCCCGAGACGTTTTAGCGCCTTTAAACCTGTATGTACAGTGTTGATTTTTTCGTGAGTCTAGTCAGTCTAAAACATATCACTTCGAGTTATAATGAACATTCCAGTATATGATTTTATGTCATGGCGCCAAAAATTTACTTCGTATACCTAGTTTAATGAATATGGCTGTAGTTATAATGATCAGAGCGTCAGCTCATGTGGTGAAAATAACTAAAATGTTTTAAAAGTATGTTTAGTGGTTCTTCTGAAGTACTTTAGTATATGGATATAACTGATATTTATACATGGCTATAAATTATCGATAATTATGGATGTGGTTAATATCATACCTTATTAAACTCCCGTTAGTATTTGAATGATACGGCCACCTTGGACATTTACAAAATGTCACCGTCTGTCCGCGTACATATTTATCAGTAGATTCAAGTTTGTCAAAAGTTTTTTTAGAGTTGTCCTTTCTTCCCATTGTAGTTCCGGATGAAGGCCCATGTGCCATAACACAGCGCGTGATAAATGCATCCATTTCGCCATGAAATGTATTTTGCTCCAAGACAATTTGATTCAATTTAAAAATTCATTAATGGGTATCAATTTTGATGTTCGACGGTGAAAATATGGTTTAATTTTTTTCCGTGTGCGAGATAACTGCACAATAGGAGTAAACGACTGGGGGGACCGCTTACGGAGCCTAAGCATTTTTGGGACGAACGTCTATTCATTGTAAACCACATTTTGGGAACGAAAAGTCTAATACTTTGTAAACAATTCAGGTTGAAAATTTTTCAAACAGAAGATCTTTTGATAGTGTATATAGTAAGGATATAAAGCCGCAATATACTATTCCTATTTCAACGTTACAGATACGCTATATTATTCAATAACTTTCATATTCAAATTTGCTAATTTAAAATTCCCGGTAAAATCAAAGTCTGTTGAAACCTTTCCAAAATAAGTTACAAAAAAGGTATAACTTTTTTTGTGGCCTGTATTGTGCTTTTATTTATGCCTACAGAAAAGGCACATAAAAGTCTTTTAGTGCTCAATGAAAAACTTATAATTTATCAGTGTAACTTTTTTGTGCTTTTCTGGACTTTGAAAATTAACGTATAACTTTTTTGTGCCTTTCTGGATTAGATTATTTGAGGAATAACTTTTTTTGTGCTTTTTCTGGACTTTTGGAATATTTCTGACAGCTTAGGGTATACCTTTTTTGTGTGCCTTTTCTGGACTTAGATATTTTTGACAACTCCTTTAAGAAACAAGCAGTATTAGTATAACTTTTTTGTGCCTTTTCTGGACTTAGATATTTCCTGCAACTCATTTAAGAAACTACCAAATATCAGTATAACTTTTTTGTGCCTTTATGGACTTAGAATTTTTTAGGTACAATTTTTAAACATTCTGTGTCTTTTCTATTGAAATTTCTATCTTTTCAAAGAAAAGTGTGCACAATGATCGCGATATCTAAAATAACATATTCTACACTTTTAATATTTAATAGCTACAAAGAAAGAGAAAACAAACAATCAAGATTAAATTACTTACTATCATTTATTGAAATTCAATTCAATTTCTTTATTGACTTTTGGGTTAATAACCCATCAGTACTAAAAAAGATATAGATATTGTACAACATGGATGCATTATAACAAATTACAAAAAAAGTTAGCTAATTTCTTAGAGTCATCATCCGATGTACTAACTGGTACAAATGTTGATCTACTTTAATGTTGATCTACTTCACGACTACTTACAAAAACAAAATACATTAATACAAGATGATCCACCGCCGACAGAAAAGCATAAATGATACTCAACATTTCGAACAATAATCTGTGTTTAATCGTGTGTATATATTATATGTCTAATAAACACAAATTTAATATCTTTTAACATTTTTATCATGATGTAAAATGAGAAGTTAAAAAATTTTCAGTGTTTGGTAATGGTGTTAAAGTAAGAACTTTTGTAACTGAAGAAAATACTAAATTGTCTGTTTCTTTTGTTTTGATAGTGACAAAATACCATTCGCCCAGTTGTGGTGGAGCATCTTTTATAATGTCAGCTTAACTTACAGATGATGCGAATGATACAAAATACACTACATGTCCACATACTGATATTAGGGGAAAATCTATAATAATCAGTTAGAGATCAAGACACAGATAAAATATAAGATATACCATTTTGACTGACACTGGTTATTATCGATTTTAAACCAAGCATTATTACAAAACTACACATTCGATTTTTTAGCACTCAGTTTGAATTACAAAATTCTAACTGTACCCTATTTCACTCGCACAGCAAAGAAATACTTCCAGTGTACATAAAGTGTCAATCAGATGTAACATAAATTTTACATTCAATTCAATTTGTTACATTTGAAACGAAGGGCAAAAATAGCTTAACGACTCTTGTTCTGCTAAGTGCTTAGACTATAGACTTTAAATTGTTATCAGAATGAAGACAAATTTCTAAATCTACTTGGATGTTTATATTCCATCATATACCATGTTTCGAATTATCTTGACTATATATAGACGGCACCCTTCGAAAGTTTGTTTTATTTTTTATTCACGGTAATTTTCTATTTCTTTGTAAGAGAACTTAATTATCTAAAAGGCACTGTACATCAACGAGATCAACACTAAATCATCTGCATACAATAGGAGCGAAAAAACACTCAGAAGTCGTAACTTTGGGCTCCATTTTCAATAAAATATAACATATAGTTTTCAAAATTAAAATATTACATGTACGTATACATTGTTATATATATATCATTTTACTGAAATACACAGTTTGAATATATATGCATAAAAGCAGTATACAATATAAAGAAAATGCCTTAAGTTCATAAATAAGACAGCCTTAACTGTGTCAAATTTGTACACCAAAGCACAGGTTTGTTGAATTGAACATAATACAATATGTATATACAAATATAATAAAACAAAATTCCCTCATCATACGAGTCTGGATTGTGACTTGCTTTAAATATTTGATACTGTCTATTGCATAACTACTAGATTAGGTAAAGTACATATATTGGTCTCTACTCGTTCTCAATTTTGTTGACATGTTTGGAGATAAAACACAGATCCCGTGACACTGGCATCCAATACATACTGCACTGATATCTCCACATGGACTAGCTTTAAGAACACCTGTTGGATGAGAACACTGGTACAATGTTTGACACTGAAGCTTGACTTACACTTTCAGAGCACAAATTATTACAGAGCTTTGTTACAGAGTCCACAATGGCCAAGTATAATGGTATTTGGCATATGCATAAACTGGTACAATTTCAGAGTTGGGGCACTTTTTGTAAAATTTGGCGAAATGTAACACATGTCCATATTCACTGCCAAATTGTACCACAGTGTTGTTTCTTTTATACAACGCATTTATAATTTCTGCTGTGTACAATAGACCCATTGACAAAAGCCCTTTTAAAAAAACACAGTTTATAAAATGGTCAACTTGATGCATGATGGCATGCCTTTCAATTTCTGTCACAGAACCTGGTTGTTATAGCACTTATAATAAACAATTTTCAGTGATTTTCTCACGTTCGGAAATGTCTTTTTCCCAGTTATTTTTCTGGAAAAAATCCTCTTCATAGGATCCAAATTTATGCATGATGCCAATCTGTGCAAGTTTTTGATGTACACTAACAGCAAACACTATTTGCGATTCTATCTTTTGAATACCATGGAATAAGCTCCTTAGTTGTCATTGAAATCCTCAAAATAAAAACATGAAGTGGCCCATAAAGGTCCAAATCTCGCACTTTGTCTACCAAATGCAGCAGTAAATGTACATTTGATGTCATGTATCTTGGACTGTAGAAGGCTGATAAATTGATGCAGAAATGCATCACATCTTTTGGCTTGTACCAATCCCACAGATGTAATATGGTCACTAAGTAGTATGAAAATTGCTTGAACTAAAAGCAGGTAATGTTCAAATAGTTCGCTGGGCAAAACTCCATATAAGCATTGGAAGACCTAGTAGAGCATAAAAGTTTGTATTCTGCAGCTTTATAATGTCCGATGTCAAAGACTGCGTGGAAGCCTGGTTATATAGCGAGGTGGTCTAATGTTGAGGAGCCGTTCATTCACAACTGAGAGTTTGTTTGTAATAGAAAATGATTCATTCTTGTTATGATTTATCAACCATAATGTCATTAGCATCTTCATCACGCCGAGACGAAACACAGTGCATATAGTCTATGCCCACTCCCTTACCATGTCAAACTTCGGTAAAAATGAAAACCATGTGAGACCCTTCACTCCTACTGTGCTGCCAACTTTTCTTCGCTTTTCATGTGTTCTGATGACGTTCCCTGCTCAAAGACCTCATGGGTTCGTTCTCATGATGCCTGTTTGCGAATCATGAAATATGGGTAGGCATGTGTGTGTCCTCGTTCACTGGTTTTCACAAACTCTCCAGGGCTCATGCAATATGGACAACCATAGAATCCATTAATTTGAACCATATTGTGGAAAAGGCACTTGCTGGAGCATCAAATACACATGAAAGGAGGCACGTACCTTGATGTCATCAACCATCACACCTGTTAATAGAATAAAAAATTTTATGATATTGGTCTTTCCATAATATGTATACAGTATTACTATGATTAACACTTATTTTATTGAATTCTTCCAAAACATTTTCCTATATCATTTTCATTAGAAATTTAGTACCACAGGACAGAACAGTGTATCTAAATCCTTCCCAAGCTCATTTTACATGAATGTTATAAATAATGTATTCAATTAATTAAACAAACATAGAAATATTTATGAAACCAAAAACGTTGAGGTAATTGTGATTACTATGCAACAAAATCATTTTTGCAGTAGCAGAATCTCATCCAAATTATACAATCTTGTATTATGCATTATCGAAAGTGCTGTTCCAAGAAAAATC
>SAYR01016371.1:0-19636 GCA_004382745.1 Argopecten irradians irradians | reverse complement strand
CTTCATACCTATGTTGTATGAACTTTTGTCTTCAAAAGTTATTTATTTTTAAGGGGTTATATAGAAAATGGCGAAAAATATAGCTCTCCAAATATGGCAATTGTTTCATTTTCTTTATTTTTTTCCGTTATTTGTTAGCTCGTAGGGCCTTTATCATCTCATGTAGGGTGTTGATTTTTTGTAATGTAAGCTTTAGCCTATTGTCTGTACAGGTTTTTAATTTCAAAGAATGAATTTGAAAATGGCGGAAATATAGACCTCGAATATGGCGTTTCGTTCATTTTTTAACGTAAATTTTAGCGTAATTCATGAAATTCAAAGGTGAAATGTTTTGAATTGGATGTGAAAGATCATGCTTTCAGACACATAAATGACAAGTTCAAGGTCATAAGATTCAAAAGGCGGAGATATAGGACATCGAAAATCGAATTTTTAGTTTATATTTGTCCTTGCCCGAGACGTTTCAGCGCCTTTAACCTGTATGTACAGTGTTTGATTTCTCATACCTATGTTGTATGAACTTTTGTCTTCAAAAGTTAATTATTTTTAAGGGGTTATATAGAAAATGGCGAAATATACTCTCCAAATATGGCAATTTGTTTCATTTTCTTATTTTTTTTTCCGTTATTTGTTAGCTCTAGGGCCTTTACATCTCATGTTGAGTGTTGAATTTTTGTAAATGTAAGCTTTAGCCTATTGTCTGTACGGTTTTTAATTTCAAAGACATGAATTTGGAAAATGGCGGAAATATAGACCTCCGAATATGGCGTTTCGTTCATATTTTAACGTAAATTAGCGTAATTCATGAAAATTCAAAGGTGAAATGTTTTGAATTGGATGTGAAAGATCATGCTTTCAGACACATAAAATGACAAGTTCAAGGTCATAAGATTCAAAATGCGGAGATATAGGACATCGAAAATCGAAATTTAGTTTTTATTTGTCCTTGCACGAGACGTTTCAGCGCCTTTAAACTGTATGTACAGTGTTGATTTTCATACCTGTGTTGTATGAACTTTTGTCTTCAAAAGTTTATTTATTTTTAAGGGGTTATATAGAAAATGGCGGAAATATAGCTCTCCAAAATATGGCAAATTTGTTTCATTTTCTTATTTTTTCCGTTATTTGTGAGCTCGTAGGGCCTTTATCACTCATTGTAATCTTGAAATTTTTTGCAAATGTTAGCTTTAGCCTATTGGTCTAATTATGTACGAAATGTATGTATATGCTATATTTCATCTTGCTAAAAAGGGAAGGTATGAAAATCAACATACAAGACTAAAATAAAGACAATGTTCATGCTAACTCATTACAGTAAAGTTGAATAATGTGTTCTTTAGGAAAACAAAATATCAATGATCTTGTCATCTAGCCTACCAATGCAATTTATCTTGAGATATTTTGAAATTTACACTGAAAAAAAAATGTCTGTTCAGGGTTACCCGACTGGCCCTAATGTTTTACCCCTGACCCTATTTCCCCCCCACTTTTCTGTGAAAAAAATTATAAATCAGAATTTCGATCTCAGACTACGATTCCGGCCATTACTTTAGAGTGAAATACACTAAAAATAGGGGAAAAAATCCTGACCTACCGACCATTTTTGGCATGAAATACAATATCCTCTCTCTGACGGACATCATAATTCATCACTATAAGCAGAGCTGAATAAGAAATAAGTTACCCTTGCAATAAACTTTTTAGGATTGCAGAAAATTACATGAATATTTACAAAAACAAAAAAAGGGGAGGGAGTGGGGGAAGAAAATCATATACTTTCATTAATGTTCAGCGTTTGTTTTCATTTAGATAATAAATATAAGGAAATACAGATAGAGTGTTATAATCAAATCATACAGTAATTATATAAATTAAGATGCATAAAAAATCAAGCAAGTTACCTTTGAAATAAAAGTCACGCAACATTTCGGCGAAGGGCCTCAAAAAAACCTTGAAGTCAGGCTTAGAATAACCAAACCACAAACCTCCAAAGATTCGGTTGTTTCTGCTGAATCTGAAAAAAAACAAACATAAATTTATTTTATATCATATATCGAATATACCAAATCTTTACTCCATGCATTACATTTGAAGACATAGCGGAAAACAAATTTTCATTGTTTTTCAATATATCAACCAAGGTAGGTATATATGAGCCATATTTATATATAGATTCAATCAAATTTAAAGCATAAATTAGAACACTAAGTGAAGTGATAATGAAACATGCACTAATATTTTACAATAGAATGATGTGCCTCCTGCTAGCTGAAAAATAAAAGGCCCACTATGTTTTCAAAACTTGTTTTTTTAAATTCATTGTAAAACAAGTTTTGAAAAATTTTAGAGTCACAAAAGTTATTAATTACTCTTAATACTACACATAATATCACTTCAAAAACAACTTTAAACAGATAAATTAAATATTAATTTCCATAACAAGGGTCCATAATAAGATTTCAATCTTCTTTTTTAACAAAGATGTAAACAGGGAACCTTGTATTGTTTGGTGATTTGGCTTAATCTTAGGCAATCCACATAGATGATCTGACGTAATATTGTTATTAATTGCTTTTTGTTTTGGAAATGTATAATGCAGTATATATATGTACGTATATATACGTAGTGGCCAGAAGTTTAATTCTATCTGACATTATATAACCCTATATCTAAATAGCTGCAAGGATGATACTCAATATAACTATAGAATTTTAATCCTGTAATTATATATAATACATACCTTAAGTGTGGTGGCAGCTCATTGATAATGAAGTAAACTGGCCATATACTGAATGTTGAGGAATGAAACAGGGAGACACCATCAGTGTTCATCTGTATGGAGATGTGCAATTCCTCACTAGTACTGTGATCTTTTTCACCTCTGAAGAATCCATTAGAAAATCTCTCTTTATAAAGCTCACCATCAAGAATGTCACAGATATCATTATCCTTTCGATTCAGAAATTGGTTCTTGTACTCAAAGATTTCTTTCATCAATGAAGTACCTGAAAAACAAACAAAAATATGTATGTCAAGTATTTGTCAAAATGTACATACATAATATATACCGTATTCGACCCAATTAGCCCCATGTCCCTATAAGCGCCCCTCCCCCTTTTTATGGCCTCAATTTCAATTGTCAAGGCATAAATAAGGACCAAAATCACATAAAACTGTATAAATTTGCAATAATTTTGACTTATTTTCATTAGCTCCTTTTCATTTTCATCAATTTTTTAAGCGCCCTGGGTGCTTATTGAGTCGAATACGGTATGTGTTAAATACATTAGTTATATTGCATCATGAATAAAAGTAACAATCTATCAATTTCTATATTCAACTAAATAAGCACCCTCATCCCTTGCAGCAACACCCCCCCTCCCACACACACGTCCATAATTTCACTTTCATTGTTGACTGAAAATAAGTGTGCAGTTTTTTTTTTTTTTTTTGCAAATTGATTTATGCATGGCTTATTTTGGGCCATAATTGTTTTAATGTAGCAGCATTTATAGTCCAAATTTGGTGTTAATGTGCCCCCTTATTTGTTTCAATTTTTTAAGATGCTCAATCTACCACTGATAGTAAGTTAAGGTATAAACAATAACTTAGGTTTAATCATGCAAACCCGTGTCTTATTAAATCAAAAACGCATATAAAATAATTTGTTTTTACTTTTGGCGCATGCATTATAACTACTTAATTCCATAAGATATCGTGCTGTGGGTTTTTTTAATGATATAATTAATTATTTTTAAATATTGATTCAAAATTAACTTTTCTTTTTCAAAAAACAATCTCATATAAAGTCTTGTAGTAATAATTACAAATATTTTTTATATGTTTTCAATGAAAATAGTCAACATCACTATGGAACACTGAACAACTTACCCCCAAAAAGGGATTTTATCTGGTCTACTATAGGCAACATTATGAAGTAAGATGGTGGGTCCTTCTGATGTGAATGTCTTCGACACCCTGGACAAGGAGACACTTTTGACAATCCAAAGTAATGGTGGCATTCGTAACAGTAATGGTGATATTCCAGGGGAGCTCTTAATGATCTAAAGTAATCTGTGAACATCTTCATAGTCTTGCTGCACAGGTTTGGTGAAATACAGTGGAGTTCAATCAAGACAAGAAGGTCTGCCGTTGCTTCTCCAGTCAAATGATATGCCATGGCATATGTAACAATAAGTAGGAGACTGACACCAACAGATATTGGAGCATCCTTGTAAATAGGTGTGACACTGTCAATGCTTGGACAGGGTTGACTTTCTAAATTGTGAAAAAGAAAACATTTTATTAGAACAACATAAATTTGCAAAATGTATTATCAGAAATTACATGTCTGGACGAAAACAATTTGTTCATATAATTATTTTCCTCACATTACAAGCAACAAATATCATGACACTGAATGATGATTTGGAGAAGTTATTGAACACATGATAAAAGAATCAACAAATATGATTACATGTATATGTCATATAGATCATTATGATATCAACACTAGGATTTGGTTTGTTTATTTTTACGTCCTATTATATTAACAGCCAGGGTCATGTAAGGACGTGCAAGATTTGTTGGTGGAGGAAAGCCGGAGTACCCGGAGAAAAACCACCAACCAGCGGTCAGTACCTGGCAACTGCCCCACATGGGATTCGAACCCGCATCCCAGAGGTGGAGGGCTTGTGGTAATATGTCGGGACATCTTAACCACTCGGCCACCGCAGCCCCTATCAACACTAGGAGATCTAGCTAGATAGAGTGCATTATAACTGAACTAGTTAGTAGTGAACTACACCCAGTCCGGTAATCGGCAGTTACCATTGCAATTAAATACCTGTGTGTTAGAAACATGTACCAATAATTTTTAAATACAACCACAGGTATTGATATACCTGCCATTACCTGGAGGAAAAACCACTGACTAGGGGTCAGTATCTGGCAACTGTCCAAATGGGATTCAAACTCGAGACCCTTACGTTCAGGTATTAAACTAACACAGGTGTCCAACGTCACTGCCCATTATATCAGTATAGGGGTTATAGTTGCCACACCTGACTGGACGTAAACATAGTTCACTGCTAACTTTCATTATCTGTAGTCCACATGCAGTGCAATACTAATCTAATTTAGTGCACTATTACTGCTAATGGAGCAAAGTAATGATCATACAAATCATTATTATGTTTGTATGCATTTTATAGTACATATACTTGTCATATATCGTCTACCTTCAAGGCAAGAAATTAAAACTAAAATGTATTTGGTATAAAATATCAAATTCACAGCAAGACAGATTTTTTTTATATACATGATAAAGATCTTTCCAGAGGACATTTATACAGCAATTCTACAAATTGTGGACTAAATGTCTTGTGAGCGATACGGGAGATATAAGAAGGGTCATTATATTTGCTTTATTATGAGCTGAAAGAGTAGATAATTTTCTACAAGTATGCCAAAATTGATTAAAATCCGCCAATAGATGAGATCAGAAAAAAAAATAAAGAAAAAATGTAGAATAAAAGTACATAGAACATATAGGGAAAAATAAAAATTACGAAGACTTTTGGCACGTTACCAGGTTACTGTATCATTTCATAGCCGTGGGTATGTATACTAGGAATGTTACTTATTGGCGCGTGGGGGGGGGTTAATGTTATCTCTGAAACTAACTTACCGTTTTCAGTGTCGTCATTTGCATCGAAATCTTCTTCACAGCTTTCCCCAGTTCGAAGTTCAGTACCCTCTTGCAAAGCTGGGTCGTTCAGATGCGAGTTACTTTCGTGGAGAGTCTCTACCAAAGTTTTGTAAGCCTGCACACAGCCATCGGCGAAGTCGTTTGCGGCGCTTTTGGTCTGTACGTTCTTGTCCGATTCTGACGATCGATTCGACCTTCTTCCATCATTGTAAGGATGATTTGAACGAGAGTGTCTCCACGCAGTTACTTTTGGTATACCAAGAGACGGATCAGATATATAATTCTTGTAAGTTGACATGGTTGATTCGGACTATTCATAACAAACAAGATGTCTGCCTATTAACCCGGAAGTCACTTATCGTATATCAGAAATGCATTGTGGGTTATAGACGTCTTTTCCTCATTATATTTATGATTTGTTTTTGTTGCTGGCACTTCGAATGTTAGTCAAATTTGTATATTATTATGAAATTATATTTTTTCATCGAAGTATTGATTAAAGTGATGTGAAGAAATGCTCCGACTATAAACGATATATACTCTCGCGGGAGTGAAAAATCATCGTCGACCAATGAAATCGCCGCGGGAAAATTTCATATTCTTTCGACCCTTGAGCTTTGAACTCTAACCTGCTGTCACTCAAGAAGTAAACAGATATTGTAAGATGGAACGTGCACTTTGCTTCTGGGACGACAATACGTATTATGCCATATCGCTGAAAACTGTTGAAAGGCCGCGAAAAGAAACCCACGAGTATGCCATCGGCGACCAGATTTTATGCAAGATACCAGGTTTTCCAGGAAAACATAATGGCACGATAATCGCCATTTCAGGTAAAAATTAATTTCACAAAAATCTTCTACAGTCCTACTAAATTTTTTTTTTCAATTTACAGAACTTTTTCATGATCCGTTAATGTTCTGGACTTTACTAGTGTATTTATCTCTAAATGCAATTATTAAATGCATTTCGAGCATATTCCCATATATCACAAATTTCAATTGAAATTCTTAAAAAATTCTAATATCTTATTTACTTCTTAAAATAAACAGTCTGAAGCTGGGACATTCATGCAAAGTCAATTGTAAACAGGTATTGAATTGTAAACACAGATAAATTGTAGTAATTAAATTTAAATTAAAAAAACTTTATAACTTAAAATTTTATACATGTTTCCAAATCATGTATATATATATATATTAATTTTATGTGAGAGTCTTGTACAAAATCAGAAAAAGAAATAATAAAATTGGTTTGTATTTTAAATTTATATAGATGTATTATACATTTTATAATACAGGTTAATAGAAATTGTGAAAACTTGAGTAAATGCATTTATATATTATACAATGTATATCAATATACATACATGTACACAACATTAACCTTAATATTTATTATAAGTTCCTAAACAATGCAGGTAAATGGATTAAAGTCCCGTTATGTTTTTATGAATGCTCTGCAAACTAAACATCAACGGTCCCTATGAATTTATCTTTACTAAATTTTGTTCAAATGTGTACAGTTTAAATAAATATATGAATATAAAAAATATATATAAATAAAACACGTAAATGTGTTTGCATATTTATACTATAATTTTATATAGATTATATCAAAATTAGTTAGTAACATGGTTTACACCTAGCTAGCTGGAGCTACAAATAATAGACTAATTGATAAAAAAACAATCAAATTGAATGTGTACCTTGATTAGCCTGTACATCATGATCACTATACATGCATGATATAAAATGAATAAATTTGATGAAATATTTTACATGAACTGGATAATTATTGGTTTAATGTAGATTATAATGGCATGGTTTATTTTCTGGTGTAAGTCATATACTTTGGGCTATTTTTTAATTTACAAATACAAGTTCTGTAAATTACCAGTTTGGTTATATATTTTATATTCATCCTAGCTTGTATATATATTTAACAGGAATAATCAGTAGCAGGAAAGAAGATTGTATCATCTGTTTTTTGAACTAACTCTGAAATTAAATCACCAATATTGCAGATGAAATATGTATTTCATGAACAAATACATGAAATTATTTACAATAAACCATTAAGTAACAATAATAACAATACTAGTAGTACTTCATGTGTCATTCCCGTTAAATTTCAAATGTAGATAAAGCGATACATTAATTAACAATATGTATATATATAATCTTTACAGGATTTAAATGATTGGGAAAAGTTTGATTAAGTTTTGTAATGCTACATATACCTTGTCATTGCTTTTATCATTAACACCATTCCTGTTACCAGCTGGATTCAATTTTGAACATTTTTTTAAACTCATAAAGTTGTATCTATATAGGTATTTTTGTTACTATCATTTGGCTCAGAGTCTGACCATTACATATATTATAAGTTATTATCATATCTAAACAAGTTGATGATGTCAAACAATGAGGATTAATTTCATATAATAATCTATTTCCAAATTTTTGTCATTCTTGTTACCATATATATGGATTGATGAAAACTTGACATAAACAATTTCTTTCAAAATATTTCAAATTTTCAATAAAAACTTGTAACAGTATATATATAATGATCAATCATTATTCCTGTCATTATTGTTACCTTTGCCATGGAAACAGGAATGATTAAATCTGATGTTTTCCCTCATTGACACATAATGATAAATTATTAATAATATTCACGTGTGATATCAAATGAAATTATATTTCTTCAAAATAATAATCAACTCTCAAAATAATAATGGTAAATCACATAGTTCAGGTACATATTTTAATGTACGTATGAGCATGAGATGATCATAAAAATAGTACTCGGACATGCATGTCATTTTTATCTCACCATCATCAGATGGTGGGCTATTCAAATCACTTTTTGTCCGTGGTCTGCCTTTCCATCCGTCCGTCCGTTAACAATTCTTGTTATTGCTATTTCTTAGAAATTAACGAATGGATCTTTCTCAAATTTCATATGTAGGTTCCCCTAGGGCCCTAGTTGTGCATATTGCATTTTGGACTATTTGGTCAACAAGATGGCTGCCAGGCAGCTGCAGCCATCTTGGATTTTGATAGTTTAAGTTTGTTATCGCTATTTCTCAGAAAGTACTGAAGGGATCTGTCTCATATTTCATATGTAGGTTCCCCTAGGGCCCTCGTTGTGCATAATGTGTTTTGGGACCAATCGATCAAGAAGATGGCCGCCAGGCAGTCATCTTGGATTTTGATAGTTAAAGTTTGTTATCGCTATTTCTCAGAAAGTGCTGAAAGGATCTGTCTCAAATTCCATATGTTGGTTCCCCTAGGGCCCTAGTTGTGCATATTGCATTTTTGGACTTATCAGTCAACAAGATTGCCGCCAGGCAGTTGCAGCCATCTTGGATTTTGATAGTTAAAGTTTGTTATCGCTATTTCTCAGAAAGTACTGAAGGGATCTGTCTCAAATTTCATATGTAGGTTCCCCTAGGGCCCTCGTTGTGCATAATGTGTTTTGGGACCAATCGATCAACAAGATGGCCGCCAGGCAGTCATCTTGGATTTTGATAGTTAAAGTTTGTTATCGCTATTTCTCAGAAAGTGCTGAAAGGATCTGTCTCAAATTTCATATGTTGGTTCCCCTAGGGCCCTAGTTGTGCATATTGCATTTTTGGACTTATCAGTCAACAAGATTGCCGCCAGGCAGTTGCAGCCATCTTGGATTTTGATAGTTAAAGTTTGTTATCGCTATTTCTCAGAAAGTACTGAAGGGATCTGTCTCAAATTTCATATGTAGGTTCCCTAGGGCCCTATATCTAGTTGTGCATAATGTGTTTTGGGACCAATCGATCAACAAGATGGCCGCCAGGCAGTCATCTTGGATTTTGATAGTTAAAATTTGGGATCTCTTGTTAAGTTAATTATCTGTCATTATGAAATCAATATTCTCCTTCCAAAGCACTTTCATCTTCATCTTAATCTCGATGTTCAAAGTCTTAAGTAGCTTGAGGAGTACATATATACACTACTCAGTACTCACACATTTTTTTACGATATTTAATTATAATATAGGTCAAGAAAAAAATTATGTGTCCAAAGAGTTGAATATATAAAAAATAAAACTCCAGTACTCTTGCCATTTCTTAGTGGCTCTTTAGGCATATTAATATATATATATATATATATATCATATCATTGATGTAAATTTGTTATTAACACCCCAGTTACTTCAAACTTATTTAATGTGTAATATCTCTTATTTAGAGGATAACAAGTATCTACAAAGATTGAAAAAACAAAAACTGGAGGAAGCAGAAGCTACAGAATCTTCATCCACAGAACCTGAAACACATCCTGACCCGCCTACAAAGAGACGAAGGACAGCAAAACCAGTAAATAAAGGTAATTATAATGAAATTTTATGATTAAACGTTATGACTTTCTAATAGTAATTTATACAAGAGTGTGCTTGGTTCGTCAACGACTAGATAATATATATACTTGAAGTTAACTTAAAGATGCTGCACCGCTGATAAATGATATTTATTTTTCTCTATCAAAAACAGGACCAGACAATTTAGTATTTTTCTTCAATTACCACCATTGAAAAGTTTGAGCTTCTAATTTTACTTCAAGATAAAAATATTAAAATTAATTAATTGCATCCCAAAAAGATTCAGTGGCGCTATATGTCCTATGTGGAATGAAGTACTGATTACGCATGCACCAAATCCAAAATAAATTATTTTATATTATTTTTTTGTGTTCATTAGACATATATATACATGATTAAACACCAATTATTGCTCGTTTATGCTCTGTCGGTGGTTGAGCATTTTTAAGGGAATCATAGCTATAGCTGTGTATGCATACATATGTGTTTCATTTACCTATTAATATTTGAAGCTAGGAATTAATTTTTTGTTGTACTTGCAGTTGCATATCCCCAGCTGAATTTGCAAATCTATATTTTGACTTTCAATTATCATTAGTAGGAAGATAATGAAAGACAGAATGTTTACATTTTTAACATGTAATAACTCATAATCTTGATAGATCACTGGTCTAACAAGGTTATGAGTTATGGCAAGTGTTATCAGCATGAAAAATCAACAAATCAATATTTGATTAGCACCCATCTGAGATGTGCAACCAAGTGTTGATCATTCTTTAATTTATGTTCAGTCTTTTCAGTTGACTACCTCCACTCCAAGTTCATTTTTCTTTCTTGAAATGTGTACATATCTTTAAAATATTCACATGGAACTGGGAAAATACTGCTCTAAATGCATATATCTAGGGAAAGGGGCCTTTATTGGGGCGTCAACGATTATGTACATAAAAATTATCACTGCCTTTTATAACTTTCTTTTATGTTGTATATGATACATGAATTGAATGAAAAGTAATTGTAAGTATGTTCTTTTCTCTTACAGAAGCTAACACCACATCCAAGGAAAAGGAGAAAGTTGAGAAAGAGAAAAGAAAGATTGCAGAGAAGACATCCAAGGAAAAGGAGAAAGCTGACAAGGAGAAAAGAAAGCTTGATGCAGAAAAGAAGAAAAATGAAGAGATCCGTAGAAATACATCCTTTCTACAGTCGTTAGAGGCCTTCAAGGACCAGGTTAGACTTCAAAAAATCTATGATAAATGCAGCTATATGATAATTGATATGATAGCCAGCAAAAATTTGTCATATCTTTAATTTTATTAGAATTATAATTTGAAACCTACACGTAGATAATGGGAGAATTGACTTCAAAACAAGCAATAAAATTGATTAGTCATTTGCAAATTATATGTACATTAATATATAAATAAATAAAGTGTCCAATAATATAATAATATGCAGACCACACATGTGATTTTTTTCATATGTTATAATGTATACAGTGCATGTACAGTGTATATATATCTGGGTATTGTATAAGCATCATGAAGATTTTATAATGAAAACATTAATGCTAACAGCTTATGTCTCCATGTTGTTTGAGTTTATTCTGTTATATTACAAGGAATGCTAAATTTATTTATTATTATTATATTTTAAGATATACAAGGAAATACAGAAACTGAATTTGATTATCTATCTAAATAACTTTTTACAGAATATTACCATTACCCCGGGCCCACATCAAGAGCTACCTGTACCTTTGCTGCCACTACAGACAGACAATGGACAAATATTCATGGTAATTTGATTACTCACAAATTAAACTTATCAGAAAAAAAATCAATACAGTACTACAAAACTGTAAAATAAGTTATCTGGTATATATATTCCTATGTCAGTGCTTAAAATTCTTATTAGAAATTTCCTTTTTGAAAAGTTACAAATTAACACAAAATCAAATCCACTTTATTTTTTTTTTTTTTTTCAAATGAAATAAATCCTAATACAATGTTTTATGATTTTCTAATCAATGAACTTAATTGTTTGGTTTTACAGACACCAAACAGACCCAGGGCAGTCTTTCAGACAGATGATATACTTCTGCCAACTCACTCTGAATTTTCTCCACCCCAGTACATGGTATGTTGATTGAATTAAATCATATCTAATACCCAATATGGTGTATGGGGAGGAGAGCAGGCAGTGAACTGAAGTAAAGTTGGGTTTGTGAAAGGTCATATATATTTTAACCACCATGTTGGACTCTTAATGTCTATTCTTTGAAGTGACATGCCAAGTGTCTTTTTAGGAATGTGGTAATTATCTGTATACCTAGCAAATTGAATGTGACCATGCAATTCCTTTTTGGTTATGGGTAATAATATATAGTTGTGAAGCAATATTAGTTCTTTGATATTTACTCCCCTCATTCTTTGCTATAGACCTAAGTTTTTACAAAACATAATGTTATATATATATATATATATATGTCCCTTTATATGTTAAAAAAAAACATTTACTCATATGTTAGATTTTCAAAAAATCAGATGAGATCGATAATGGTCAAAATCCATCAATAATTGCAAGACTTTAAAATCGTCAAAACAAATAAATCCATGGTTTCCGCTCGATAACTTAAATATTCATTGTCAGATTTCAACCAAATTTGGAACATTGCTTTATATCAATGAGATCTTAAATGGCTTTTATACTGGTCAAAATCCATCAATATTTGCAAGAGTTACTGGACTTGATAACTCCACCTAATTATTAACAATATTTTCAATTGTAAATAACTATTTTTTTGTGATGCTGTGCAGGTGACACATTCACTTCCGTGGAATTCTTGTACTTCCTATACATATATGTTTCATATCTCTTTTTAATATTGAAATTTTACATTTTTAGGATTTAGGCGAGATGCCAGCCATTCATGTGCCACCAAAGCGAAGACAACCAGAGACAACTCCAGTCAGCAGGGTGTTGAATGATGTGAGAGATGTAAGTTTACTTCATAATTATTTTAATACGTCTTGTGTACAGATACAATGTTATTAGTTATAGCAACAATAAAAGACTGTCTTCATCAAAACATTAAATATTAGAATGATCAGTACTGAGTTTTAAAAATAGGAAAAGATCAACCGCCAAGACTGTAACATGGCCTTGTCACCTCACCTGGCCTGAAGCCAATTAAAATCCTTCTATTTAAGAATGAAAAAAATTCTTTCTCATTTGGTCCGAAGCTTAGATTAGAAGATTGTATTTCCTTGTTTTTAACACTTTGGAGAGTTGTCATAAACATATACAATATAACAATGCAGACAGTGCTAGACAAACATTATTACAATTTGCATAACAAAAACAGTACATTGTATGATTACTTATTTAAATATACCATTTCAGATCATCAAACATAATATTATTAACGACAATGAATTCATAATGCACATTTCAAAAACTTTCAAATGTTAACATTAATTAACTTAAAGCCAATATTAAATTATCTTGTCGCTTTAAAGCCGAATCTATGTATTTTCCTAACCTGTTTCATTTCCCTGTATTCTGGTTGATAATGAAAGTACCAACTAATAAATCACCAGGGCATCTAAAATGATATGATTTAATATATTTTTTTCTTAAATCAGAGTAAGCTTCCTTGGGTAAGTGAAATTAATTTGGTATTTAAAAAACAGAAGGTTTGACCCCCAGGGGCTTGATGGGCAGGGGCTCAATAGGGGAAATGTAGTTTTAAAATTCTTAAAACTCCTTGCTTTATTATTTTTCAGATTCTTCACAGTACAGCTGATCAAGAAAATTTTGACCAGGTGAGTACAGATGAGGTTTATTTATAAATTTTAAACAAATATTATTATACATAATCACAGGAGCATAGAATTAGTGAACATTTATCACATAAATACTAATAGACAAATGATTTTTAAGTCAAATGAGTTACTTTCATTGGTGATTTAATAATGTGTAGTAATATTTAGAGAATCTTGCTTGTATGTCTTTTAATTTGTGAATATAGATTTTAATACCAATGTTATGTGAATATGCAGTGTTTCAACGTGGCCTGTGTTGGAGTCCTCCATGAGGTCAGGTCCCTCCGTGAGGAGTTAGTGAAAGCGGATAATAGATGCCGGGTAGTCTCGGAGCAGTTAAGGAAAGCCAAAGAAGAAATCCAACAATTAAAGAATGAGAATATTCGAACAGGTGATTTAATGTTACCTTATAATAATCTTTAAGTTGCATTTTATGATCAAACCATGAAATGGAACCATACAAATCTTTGGCCATTTCCTGAACACTGAGATATCTTATAAAGGTGCCCGTAAAATTTAGACACTTACTTAATACTTATACAAGTTAGCCTGCAAAACTTTTCCCCTTTAAATTTCCTCTGTTGCCTAGTGCAATACATGTACATGTTATGGATTATGGATACTGAAGTCAATACCTCTTCCATAATGTAAAGGTATAGATACCATATATACACATTGTGAACATTCACTTTAGAATGATAACATTGAAGTTGTATTGCTTTTATTGTGCACATAGTACATAAAAATGCATCATTTAGTAAAAACAAAAGTTTAGTTATGAATATTTTTACTTAGCAGATGAAACACGCATCATTATGAAAAGGCAGAGCTGACGGGCGACCGAGGGCAGGCTTAGTGCCCCAGACAGTAGCAAGGAAACTACCATGTAAGTCGATAAAAACAATATTGTTACAATCTTTTTCATCATAAAATTAGATAATTATGGTTATGTCTATCATAGGAAATACACGTTACTGATAGGTTAACAAACGTCTCAAGGTCAATGAATACATATTGTTTTCAAGATTCATCACAGTCATAATCAAAAAGATGAATCCATCTAGGAGATAATGATAATTAATACTCAATTATTGAAGTTGTGTTATTAACAAGATCGTCTTTTTCAACGCAGTCCATTGAACGATGCATTAATATATCTATTTTGACCTGAAAAAGTGATTCATTAGAACTGTATTGTAAAACACTAGTGTCAATCATACCAAAGTATATGAAATTAACTCTTCTGAAAGCTTGATGATAATATTTCATTATGATTATATCATGTTTTCTGTTTTTTGTAGATGATTGAGTCTGTTGCCAGGTACGGGGGTATATGTGGTACCCAAGCACTTAAGATGGCACAGAAGAAATCAAGGAACGCAGGTGGCCGATACCTCATGTCTGTATTTTATACAAATTCAGAGTTAGTTTCCCTTGGAAACTTGTCAGGGGTCCATGGTAAAGGAAGGGATGGACCCTACCATTGCAGGAGCAATTGTTGTAAGTGAAAGAAAAAAACTTTTTAAAATATGGAAATGCTGTCATATTATATAAGCAATAAAACATATATGATAACATCCCATTTTTCTAATCATTATTATAGTCTACAATCTGATATGACTGAGAAATATCTTTACATGTACTTCATAGAGATAACTTGCACTGATAAAGGGGAAAAAATGATAATTGCATTAATCATTGTTGATGGTTATATACAGCTTGTAATTTCATTTCAATTTTTAATTCAACTTCACAGATTATAGCAGTTGCCATTCATGGCAAAGCCTCAGTGCCAGAAGTGAAATATTCGATAGAACTAAGATCAGTGCTTTGTGACTTAGAGAAAAAGAAGACAGCAGAGATATTTTTGTAGTCAATATGTAATATGGATATGAAGCATATGTGATTTGTCAAGACTAGCATTTTACCATATTTTTATTTTGTTATATTACACAAGTTTTCAACATTAGCCTTAAAGTTCAATATTCCTTGATTTGCATGTGAAGCTATAATAAAATTAGGGATGCCTATGTGTCATATTTAGTGATATATATTATAGACAAAATTTTTGTATATTTATTATAGTTAATTTCTCTCAGATGTATTTGTTTCAAAATAATTTACTATCAAAAAGGATTTTGACAAAAATGATGTTGCAGCATACATCCAGGCAGATGGAAAACAAACAAAAAAAGAGATCAAGTAAACATATATGTTTTCTTTCATACAAGAAAAGCATTTACTGGTAAAATGTAACATATTCAATTTTTGTTGAAGAGCTGAATATGTAGTAAGTTTGTTGCTTACCACGAGGACCATATATTAATCTTATTTTGAAAGTATATTTATATGTAATAGTAACTATCCAAGGTTATAAAGTCATAAATTAATATGTGTATACAGTGTACAAATGTTTCTGTAAGAATGTATTTATGTAAGAATGAAATAGAAGAGTGTATTTATGCAAGAATGGAATAGAAGAGTGTATTTATGTAAGAATGAACTTTAAAGATGATTTTACTGCTTCTGTAAGATGATCTGGTAATAATAGTAACTATTTTAAAGTAAGTCAATTTTAAGACGGTATTATTTTTAACTGTTTTACATGAATTTTTGAAATGATTTAATCTTACTTTTAATGTTATAAATATTTAATAGTAACTGTTCACAATTATTTATAAAATCATATGTAAATGATGTGGAATGATTTAGTAAGAATGACAATTAAAGATTATTTTATGGTATTGTATAAGATTTCTTAATAGTAACTTTTTCATTTGAACACATTTGTCAAACAAATTTTATGAGGGTATGAATGGGTTATGTATTTTAAAACATTATTTTTCCCATTTCAGTTTATTTAATTAATGGTAATGGAATTCAGAAATGTGCATTCTAGTTATTCATACATACTCTATTTTCTAACTCTTTTTATTTGTTCTATAAATAGAATGTGTATGGTCTTTTTATGACTTGCATATTGTCTATCAGAATTTAAGTAAATTTGTTTTTTTTCTGAAATAGATGTTTATGTCTCTTATGACTTGCATATATATCAGAACTAAAAGTAAACTTGGTTAAGTGGACCAAAAAGTTGTAACATTTACTGTTCATATTTTAGAAATTTTGTTTACTGTCATAATAAGAGAGAAGGTACTATGGTAATATCATTTTTTTTGCCTTTTCCAATGAATTTTAACTAAATTAGTATTCTAATAATTAGGCATAACTTTTTATACCTTTTTGGTGCCTAAAGAAAGGTATAACTTTTTGGTGCCCTTTTCCATGATTTTTAAACTATATGAGTAATTCTAATAATATAGGCATAACTTTATTTTATGACCTTTTTGGGTGTTAAAGAAGGTATAACTTTTTGGTGCCTTTTCCAATGATTTTTAACTAAATTAGTATTCTAATAAAGCATAACTTTTTTGTGACATTTTTTGGTGCCTAAAGAATGGTATATACTTTTTTTGTACCTTTTCCAATAATTTATAACTAAATTAGAATTAATACTTTTTTTGTGACTTTTTGGTGGCTAAAAGAAAGGGTATAAACTTTTTTTGTGGCCTTTTCATGGGTGCCCTAAAGAAAGTTGTATAACTTTTTTGGTGGCCTTTCAAATAATTTTTAACTATAATAGTAAATTATAAACTTTTTTGTACCTTTTTGGTGCCTAAAGAAAGGTATAACTTTTTTGGTGCCTTTTTCAATATTTTTACTAAATTAGTATTTATAACTACTTTTTTGTGACTTTTTTTGGTGCCTAAAGAAAGGTAATAGACTTTTTTGTGCCTTTTTCAATGCATTCCAAGTTTAAGGTAAGTAGTAAGAATTAATACATATTTTTGGTTTGACTTTTGTGGCCTAAGGGAAAGAAACTGTTTTTTGACCTTTTCCACATCTAGATATATAGTTGTAACTAAACATAGTAGGATTATAACTTTTTGTGACTTCTTTGGTGCCTAAAGAAAGGTATACTTTTATAAGCTTTCCTTTTCAAATGATTCATTTTAACTTGAGTAAACTGGGTTAAACTCTCTTTTTTGTGACTATTTTGCTTGTTTGTACTGTTAATTGCTAAATTTGACTTTTAATAAGTATCTTATGGACCTGCATGTGAGTGTAAACTTTTTTTGTACGCTTTTTTCTCGAATGATTTTTAATCATAAAGTTAAGTAAGGGAGAGAGAGATTTCTGTCGACTTTGATTTATGTGCCTAACTAGAAAATGTTGAGAGATGACTTTGGTCAATGTTGTTTTTCAACTGAAATATCAAGATTACACCGCTTGAATAACGTACTGGGGTCAGTGAAGTATCATATCCGTTATTTTGTGGCTTTCAGATATGTCTGCCTTGTAAAAATTGATAACAACTAAACTATTATATTGAGTTGCTACTATTTTATGATTCCTCGAGAGGCATGAAATTATCTTTATTAGGATCCCTCGAAACATGTGTTACGATGTGGTAAACTTATTTTTGTACCTTTTTGGTTGAGCCTTTTTTAGTGCTAGATTGAGGAACCATCACTAGCCAGAAATGGTTTTGCAATACTAGAGACAGATTTATACAATAGTTATGACTTTTTTGTGCTAAATTAGTGTAACTTTTTTGTGCTTTTTTTTGTATGTGGTACGTGGAGGTTGGTGCCACAAGTAATTTCTTGAAAAAACGTACAATAGGTGAAGTGGAACTTCGAGGGCATCTGTATGTATTGCAGTCGTGGTTTACTTCATTGTGTTGTTATCAGTAAAGAGATGTTGTAACAATTTGTTATTTCTTAAATGTCGGGTAAAATGACACTTTAGAATACATATCACCCATTCTTTCTCCATACATGAACATGTTGATCATGTCAATTCATTTGTAAGATCGAGTAGCATTTTGTACATGGAAAACTTGCGCATCGAGATATAATGAACGTACTTTGAACTATCAATCGTGCCTATTATATAAAGTTTTCATAGGCAATGTTTAATGATGATATCACGTAAAGATCTTTAGCTCAGAAGCCAAGTGCCAAACAACTTTGGTGTAACGGAGAGGGCTTTGTCGTTAAGAGCTTTTAATAATGAACTGTTGAATATGATATTCTGGATAATATTTGTTAACTAGGCATGTATAATTAATGGGATAACATTGGTAGTGGCGCTGTCTTCCTTTCCAACAACTTCAGTTTGTAGATGCTTGATGAAGATAAGTAACCTTAGAAATGAGGTGTAAAAAAACATGCTTTAAAATCGAGGCATGATGTAATGAATAATTTAAGGTGATATGTGGTTTTTACGTCAGCGGGGATTGAGTGATAAATTACATGAGGCTAGGCTGCGCTGGGGCACTGAACACGTTTAAAAACTGTAAAATCTGCTCTAACTGACAGCACATCTCTTCATTTCGCGACTATCCATCTTTCTGCATCAACATCTGTAATGTCATGCGCATTCCACTTCTTCATGATTTTACATTTCCTTCTCATGAGTCTTTATGTATGTTTTACTCCTTGGCTGCTTTCCTAGGCCAAAATAATCAATTATTAGCATCCAGCCATCAATCATATTGGGCGTTCCTAACGAAAATAATATTGAAATGATAAATAATCTGGCTCGGTTTAAAAATAAGGTGTTTTTGTTTTGCGTTCGGCAGTTTATCATACTCGTTCGTGCATCCGTTCGCATATGCAGGGAAGCAGCTACCTGAACTATCGTGGAAGTACCGCGTCAATAAATCCGG